>JACEIK010001591.1:129576-166316 GCA_018107945.1 Datura stramonium | reverse complement strand
ATAGCAACTAGTTTCTGGACACGTACTTCGCACGTATATATCCACATTAAATAATTAATATAGAGTTAAGATAAGTGTATTCAAAATGATTGAACTGGCATTTTATCTTAGTTTACTGATCATGTTTTGATGATAATTAAGTATAAAGCGTGACAAGATTATCTAAATAAAATAAAAATAATCTTTTTCAATATTTATGCAGAAAAGTGTAAGAATTACATAAAATACAAGTTACTATGATGGGCATAAATATAAGTCACGTGCCAAGAGTAAATTTAATTTGCAGGTTTGAGTTGTTTCCATCAAGTTTATGGATATTTCATACAAACTCAAAATGCCAATAGCAACCAAACAAGAAGGTAAATCAGAAAATATATGAAAAATTATCAAAAAGAAGAAAAAAAATGCAACAACTTCATATTACCTGAGTATGATCATGACACAAAGACATATATTTTTCATATTGAGTCTGCTTTACAGTATAGATCTTCATTAGAGAATTGTGTATAAATACTATTGTAACCGGTAGAAGCTTAAAAGATAAAATAATTGGAAGGTGAAAAGGTAGTATATGAAATAATAATTAAGAAATATAAAAGTGTAACCTACATAATTACTGACAGGTGAAACAATCCTCCTCACTTAGGTGGTTTAATAAAATATACATACATACATACATACATACATATATATATATATATATATAAAATTAGATATTCGATGGTAAATAATACTTTTATTTACTTAGATATTTTGTTATATTTTATTACTACGGGGCAAATAGTAATCAATTTTTTAAGATATTGGGCTTCCCACTTTTAGCACAATATGATACTATTATTATTATTATTGTTGTTGTTGTTGTTGTTTATTTATTAATTTGTAAAAATTAAAAAAGGAGGAATTTGTTGAAATTCAATTTTATATTTATTATTATTTTTATTTTTTATTATATATATATTTTTAATTATTATTATTATTATTATTAATTATTTATTTTATTATTTATTTATTTTAATTTTTCCTTTTTGGCTTCTCAGTTATATAATAAATATATATAAATATGATATGATATGATAAAATATTAATATTTAACTATGTGTTAATTAAATTTTAATTTAGTTAGGGCAAAATGGGTAATATTCTTATTTATTATTTATATTTATTTATTATCATTATTATTATTATCTATTATTATTTGTTTTTTTTCACTTTTTTTCTTTATATATAATAATAAATATATAAATATGATATGATATGATAAAATATTAATATTTAATTATATATTAATTAAATTTTAAATTTATTAAGGCAAAATGATAATCTAACTTTTTCAACTTATGGGCTTCCACTTATAATAATATGATATATGATTATAATAGGTTAACACCTTTGCAGTTATATGTGCATTGCACGCTTATCCTCTGTTATTATGCTATGTAAAAAATATTAATTTTATTAAATTTTCTTCATTAAAAAAAATTCATAGCAGTCGGATGGTGTATTTTCAATCTGCTTAAAGTATGAAGCTAAGTGAATGTACAACCTTTAATGATATGAATATGTTGAAGGAATTCCTGTTCTAAATTTAATGAATGCGTTGAAATACTCTAGCAAATTATCAAAAACTTAAGAATTATATATTTCAACAAAATCTGTAAATATAGCACAATGGCTATACATTTATTTCGGGACCGTCGAAGAAGTGTCTCAACGCGCCGCAGCCACTACTTTGACTCCTTTTATACAGTACTTAGACTTCACGGAACTATCAATTCCAGCGCAACTTATCCTTTGGAGCTGGCGTAACAAACTACATGACCTCTAGCAAGCCAACATAAATCCGAATCCGAATAAAAAAAAGCAAAAAAAGTTTTATTATTGTGGTATACCGGCCACCTGTTCTGGAACTTCCAGTTCCAATCGAAGCTGGAGTCTTCAAATTAGGATGAGATTTTCCAGACTGAAAATTCTTTCTCAGATACAATACAAGAATGTACATACAAATACAAATAAAATTTATATGTTTAAACCCCAAGAGCACAAGCTACCCCCAAGAGCACCAACTTTTTCACTAATCTTAATTCTCTTTCGAGGAACTTGTCAAGAAAAGCACTCTCCATGATATTGTCATCCACTGGCTTCGAACAGTCAATGACAAAGTTTGCCCCCTTTTTGCTCCACCCTTCGTTGTTGCTGCTCGGCCCATCTTTACACTCTCTTCTTCTGGACTTTCAGGATGAAATAGATGATGATATTGAGTTTATAAAGGAAATTGAGCTCTGTTTAATTAGTGTTATTCTTGTTTTTGAGAGAGAATTTCTGACCTGTTAAAATAAAATAGAGAAAAGCGACATCAAATATTTTTGTCGTGCACCTTTATATAGTATGACAAAAATGTGTAGTTATGTATAATCATCATTACTCATTTAAGCTCAAGAACGGAACAATAAAGTTGAAATGTGAAGAGCCAACAATTGTGCATAACTACTACATCTTATAATAACTGGTAAATTTGTTCGCGTTTCACGCGATCTTTAAAACTTTTAAAGTTATAATTTAAATCTTTTCAATTATACCAAATACTAAAATAATCACAAGAAGTATATTTTTGTGATATTTAATGTGTTATTGATTTTTCTTTCAAAAGATGATCTAAATAAATAAATTTATAACTTTAATCCACTTGTATTTGCAAAATAAATTTCAAAAGTTAAAATAAACATCAAACTAAATCTAAGTGTTCTTTTATTTAATTTAAACAAAAAAATAAATAAAAATAAGAAAAAGTAACAACGGAGACACAACAACAGAAAATCTAAACAAAAAATCCAAAATCATATAACAAGAGAAACCAACTATAGTCTACATGTACTAAAAATCATTATATATTAAATGACTAATTGTATTCGTTTAATATTGAAATATTTAATTATTTAAAAATATATAAATAGTTCTAATCAAGTAATTACTGCAACATAAATATATCATATTATTATATAAGTGGGAAGCCCTTGAAGTTAAAAAGTTGAATTACGATTTACCCCTTATTAAAGTTAATTATATTATAAAATATTTATCAATTATATTAAATATAGGACTCTTAGTTTAATGCTCCACATTGTGTAACCATATTCCTAGCAAATTATTCTCAATATCCTTACAATTTAAGACTTTTGTATATCAGTTTTATATTATTATTATTATTATTATTATTATTATTATTATTTATTATTATTATTATATCAAGTACCATTTTGCCTTTTATAGAAAATAAAACTACCTTGCATTAAATTTTGAAGTACCACAATGTGCATTTAATAAAGATTTTCATCTTCTACTAATTAATTCCAACATTTCCTCTTCTTGAAATAGTATTCTTTAACCATTCATTTAAATTTAATAAATTGTTTAAAAGACACAACGTTAGATGAAGAATTGTAGTAAATGTGGATAATGAAAACTTATAACCACCAAGACAATCATCTTTCTAATAATTAGTTTACTCTATTTATTCCACAAAAAATTTAAATTGCATCTTCGTATTAAAACGTTAGATTCATTTTATAGTAGTATTTTCAGTTGGATTTTTAATATACAATAAATATAGTATCATTGAATTTGTATGTCAATTTAATCAGGTTGGTGAATAAAAAGTCTTATTTTTAAATCTTTTATATTCTTATTAATGATGAAAAGAATCTTGGGAGTCTCCATACACATTAGTATAAATTTCTCCAGCTTATTTTTTCGTCAAATGATTGTTAGTTTATCTTTGTTTTATTGTTTTATTGAAGATTTAGATTTAAATTTATGCTTATTATGATACTTTCACAATATTTCCTGCACCAACACCATCTTTCTCTTGATTAACTCAATTATTCTTCTCCATCATTTTCAGTTTTAGGTACTTACTGAAGCATAAAAATGATTTATTTATTTTTCTATATTTATTGGTTTCAATTGTTATATTAATATTTGTCAATATGATGTTGTATTTCTCATTTTATGTTCTGCAATAATTACTGTATATCCATCTTTGTTTTAACTTTTTTTTTCCTTTTCAAATATTCCATATATTTGAGTCGGTGGAAAATTCATATGACTTTATGGCTTCATTAGATTTATCATGAAGTGATTGAAAATATATATTCATTTAATTTTATATTTCATGCCTTAATGTTAATTTTTTTAATCATATGCATGCATTTATATATATATATTAAAAATGTTATATGATTTTATCATTAAAATTTTTAAAAATTTTCAAATTTCAAGTCTTTACACACACACACACATATCATTGAATAGCATCAAATTTACAAAATTTTCAATTTCAATCGTTACTCTTTGTATGCTTAATTTCCTATTTTTAGTTCAAAGAAATTCGAATATATGCATTTAAAATTTATCATTTACAAACTAGTATAATAAGTATTTTGGATGAGTAGTCATTAATTAAGATGTAATGTACTTTTCAAAGTGCAATTTTTAAAATTTTTAAAAATATCAGTTATTGCTTTTGAAATTATTCACTTAGAGAACACATGATATTATAATTAAATAAACTTTTAAGTCTGAATATTGTAGTAATTGTGTTTAAATCTTCAATTTAACAAACAAAGACCATGTGTGCTTAAATATTAAAATTAAAATGAAAATAGAATGTATCCTTTAAATTAGAGATTATTTGAGGCTAAAACTCATGTATTGATGAATTACTAACGATTTCAAAGGGAATAGTCCATTATTTAAGTGACCTAGTTCGAACCTTAATTTCAACATTTTGAATTTTAATTATTCTTTAATATATATATATATTAAAAGTCTACGCTAAATAAATTAAAATTTCACGGCAAGTGATTAAAATAATCCTTGACAAAATGTTTGCTCATAAATCTAAAGAAAGAAAAAATTACTCAATTTTAAAAAAAGTTTGTCAGCATTCTACTGTACAAAATTTCTTGTGTATTGTTATCTTTATTTGCGATAGTATTCGAAATGTTATTGTGATTACTTATCAGTTAATATGAGAATTTGATAAGTTATGCCTTGAAGATAGTCATTTTGCACAATTGAATTGAATATGACTTTGATAATTGTGTTCTTAAAAGAAAATTGAATATGTACCTAGACAGAGATGTAAGATATATTGACTTTATAACAATAATAATACAGGCCACAGTATTTCTTATAGTACTTATCTTACATGTAAATTTATGTAAATATTTATGGAGGAACGCAATAAACTATCATAAATTTATACTTTAATGTTAAGAGGTTATGAAAAGTAGATAAGCATTATTTGAATTATTAAAAATATAAAATTAAAAAAACAAAAAAAACATGTAATTTAATTAAAATACAAAAATTAAAAATTTATGATTTTTTTTGTTTTTTTAAAACAAAAAAAAGATGAATATATTTCTTGACCTTTAAAGTGTTAACTCATACAGTAGAATAAATATGACATTCATGCTATATAAAGAATCTGTTGAACTTACTTAATCATAAATAAATGTTAGATTAATAAAAATTGATTTTCTTCAATAAAAATTATAAGATTAATATTTTATTATTATTTTATTATGAATATAAAAAAATTGTAAGATATTGAAAATAAAGACCAATTAAATTTTACATTTAAAAAGTTTAAAGAAATAACTTTTTAATTTCTTAACATTTTATATTTAATATAATTAAAGAGTTAAAAGAATTATGATTTAAAAGACTCAATACTCTTCCTTTAAAAAAAACGTCCGCCAACAATTAATACAAAATAATGATTTCAATTTGAGAGTATATCTAAAAGAAAATTTCTTTTGTACTTATAAAATAAATTTTCAAGCAGTTCATTTTCAAGTTAAAAGAATAAAAACATTGATACAATGACAAAATAGTATTTTCGGTTGGCATAATCCAAGTTTAATTTTATGTGGAGTGAATACAGTTGAGAGCAATACTATAAAAGTTGATGAACATATTTTTATATACAATACATAACAAAATACTTTGGTATGTAGTTGAACTTTGATTTTTTCATATTGTATTTGTGATATACTATCTTCTTCATCTTTTTTGTCTTTCTTTTTTACGTTCACATATGTTCATTTTTAAAATAAAGTATGACATGGTTAGAAAAGACAATTAAAAAAAAGAAGAGAGAGGAGAACAATAGTTAGGAAATTGAATCCAAAAAATGATCTTAGAATAAGTATATAAAAAATTAATAAAATCAAAAACTCATTCATAAGTTGTTTCATGTTAAGACATGACATACACAAAAAATAAATTTTGAACGACTACATCTTCTAAACATGTTGGGATATTATATGAAATTTAACCTCGAAAAAAAGATATTAAAACACAGAATTTCTCACTTTTGTCATTATGCTACAGAAGGAAGATCCAAATATTATTAAGGATAAGTAAGAGGTCTCCTTACTACAACCAACCAAACAAAAAATTATATAAAATTGGGTTATATAGAACAAAAACGGAATTAGGTATAATAGAATGAGAAAAATATTGAAATACGATGACATAGACAGTAGCTATATTAATAAATCTTTTTAATTTTGAAAGAAGATTATAAAACAAAATCCATTTGTATGAGAATGTTAATTCAATAAGACATTTCTAAAATTTAAATATTTCTAATTTGTGACTGAACATCAAATGCCAGAAATAAGTTTCCTAAAATTTTCTTGCTCTTCTGGAGATGGAAGCTGCGGCGACCATCTCACACATTGCGTGTGTGTCTTGTTCCTCATCTTCTTGAAACTTCTGTTCCCTTCTCCATTGCAGTGCGGTCGAAACTCTAGCGTCTTCTCTATCAATATGAAATTATGACTAAATACTCAAAAAAATTCTACCAACAAACTATAACAATGTAATGTAGAAGAATAATCTTTTGCTTTACAATTTTATTTATATATAGATATACATGAAGAAAACACTATAAATTATCATAAAATTTATAAATTAAATATTTGGAGGAGTTATGAAATGAAAGTTTGTGAGTTATTGAATTATTAAAGATATGGAAGTTTTGAAAATAAAAGGTGTGAGTTATAAAATAAAATTTAACTGATAAATATTTTAAGAGAAATATAAGAGAAAAATGTCAAAAAATGAAAAAGACAAATACAAATCCTAGCCTATGAGAGGTGCCACCTCACTTTTCTATTACTTTACTTTATAATATATATAGATTGATTCCTATAATAGTATATATACCAGCTGCGTTGTATAAATGTAAATATTATTAGACCATTAAATATTTCACAAAGAATTATTTAGATGATGATGAAGGAGTAAACCTATTTACTATTTGAAGGGTATATTAGTCTCAAAATTTGGAATTTATTTTAATATTTTAACTTTGCATATTCCCACTTATATAGTAATTTTTTAATTATTATTATTATTATTATTATTATTATTATTTATTTATTATTATTATTTATTAGTTATATATATTGTTATTTATTGAACTTTTCACTTTTTGGATTCTCACTTATATAATAATAAATATATAATTATGATATGATATGATAAAATATTAATATTTAATTATGTGTGTAATTAAATTTTAATTTAGTGAAGGGGAAAAATGGTAATCTAACTTTTCACTTTTTTGGCTTCCCACTTATATAATAATATGATATATGATAATTAATTTTTACATATTATATTTATTTTTATTTATTTATTTATTTTATTTGTGGAGGTTAAAAATAGTAATGCAACTTTGAAGTTAGAATTTTCAATTTTATTATATTTTAATTTAATTTTTTTTTTATTATTTATTTATTTTATATTGGAACTTGTTTAATGACATAACATTAAATGGCATTAATTAAATAAATAAAATAAAGGCAATTTTAAAATAGAAGAAAATTAAAAAAACAAGAAAAAGACCAAAATAGGAATAGTGACCTTTAAGAGTTATGCCATCAACGTACCTCTAAGTCTCATTTATATATACTAGTGAACCTGCCCGCGCTACGCGAGGTCATAAAATATCTCGTTATATTAATATATATATATATTAAAAAATATTTAGTGTTAAAAATTTAAAGAAAGGATTTTTTTTAAAAAAAACGAAAAAGGGCCAAAAGTATAATTTCTAAGGTTTAATTAATTAATTATTAATTTTTTAAAGAGTCGTCAATCTTCTAAAGATGTTTTTTATGTCGGTGAAATTATTCTCTTTATTTTTGCTAAGAAAGAAATGTTTGATTTTAATAGATTGAACTCTTTATGGCCATGTATATGTTACATAATTTTTCTTTGTAATTAAAATATATAGTTTTTATGTTTTTAAAAAAATTATAAATGTGTTTGTAAATAATATATATAAATTGTCACAAGAATGTATGATTTTTTGCTTTAGATATCTAGGTGGAGCGTTCTTTAACATTAGAACCAATTATAGATAATTAAGATGTATCGTAATATAGATATAAGTTTTGAAAATAAGAGGTGTGAACTATAAGAGAGAAAAAATTAAAATTAAGGAAAAAAGATAAATACACTAATATATATATATATATATATTCCAAAAATTGATCTTTTTATATTTCATATGTGTAAAAATATAATCTTTTATGTAAAAATGAATAACATTAAAATATTATCTTTACCATTAAGTGACTACATAAAATATTAATAATCAAAATTTTAGGAAAAGAAGAATCGAGGTAGTCTAGTCATTTTAGGAGTCTTGTCGGGGATTAGTTATCCTTTTATTTTTTGTATAAAATAATACACCCTATGTTTAATATAAATAATTACGTATTAGATTGAATTAAGTAACCGTGTATATTGCTTTGAATTCTAAATTTTAATTCAAAGATTATTTCTAATTAATACAACCTACCAAACCATTTTTTTTTAATTATCTGCACTAATCAAAGTATAAAATGATTAATTGATAAAATTAGAACGAAAAATTCTTTTTATAAAAGAACATGATGGATAATCTTGAATTTCAATCATGAAATATTCAAAATTTTAAAACTTAAAAGCATTACTCGTTCTACAACTAAAACTTCATTCATGACAAAAAGTTTAAAGAAAACGTACAATTTGAGTAGCGAGCAAGTACGACTAATTTTAGCAGTATTCTTGAACAACTCCAGGTCAGCTCAAAACCCGACTCCAGCGGCCTCGAATCCAAAGATAGCCCGTCGATGCAGTTCCAGTCTTCATTCTTCCAGAAACAAGTGTCCGGCGCAAGCAGTCGCTGCCATGTTAGCTCCGACTTTCTATCATCAACACGAACGACTCATAAGCCACTGCGTTGACCAGTTTCTGCTCTATCATGTCCGCCCTTCAAGACGTTGGCGAAATGCCGACCGCCGGGAAAGAACACAATGACCTTGGTGGTTGTAGTAGGATGTGTTGACTCTTGTCAATGCTACGCCTTATTTTTTGTTTCTCAGGGATTTCTTTCTTCTTCTTCTTCTTCATTGCTTTAGCTTGTTTTCTCTCTGGTAAGATGAAGTCGGTGCTGCTAAAGACCCATGTTTCTTTGGAAACCTCCATGAATTGTTTGGGCTCATACATCGTTAGTAGCAAACAATTCGACTAAAGATTGATTGATTCTATTGTTTTCTCGATTCCTTCGGATACCCAACGCGCATACCCTTTTTCCATTTCATTCTTTTCTGGGTCTGAAATTGCTGCATCAGATTTTGCGTCGTCGTCTTCTTCTTCCTGATGGGTTTGTTTTGTTGATGTTATAAACATATTTGTATTATAGTGAATGTCTATAAAAGTATTTGTATTGTATTAGGATACAGGTGTTTATATTATAGTGAAAATCTATGTTTTGGAGAAAAACTAGGAGAAATTATCCTAGGGGTTCTCCATCATTGTATTTCATCCCATCAAGAGAAATAAGAACTTCTCTCCTTCTCTCTTTCTCTACAATATTCTTGTTTTTTCGTTATTATTTCTAACATGTTATCCTTCTGTCTCTGCCTTGAGCACTCACTTTGAAAGATCTGAGGTAAGAAAAATTAAGAATTTCTTTGAAAGATGTATTACTTAACCAAAAAGAGTGATATTCCTTTGGTGATAGTATTTGTTGCCCTTCAAAGTTCGGGCAGGCACCTTTCATAGGTGTTGGATGTGATCCATGGATGCAATGGGTCTTGGAGACACCATTAAAGGTGAAAACATCAAAAATCGTATGGATGCGTGGGTCTTGGAGACACCATTAAAAGTGACAACAAAGCATCAAAAATCCATATGGATGCAATGGGTCTTGGAAACACCATTAAGTGAAATAAAGCATCAAATCAAAATCGTGCTAAGACTATGATATTCTTGCGTCATCATATTGACGAAATTTTGAAAGTTGAAATCTCACAATTAAGGGTCCACTTATTTTGTGGAATAGCCTAAAGAAAGGTATGACCACCTGAAGATGGTCATCCACCCAAAGCGCGATATGATTGATCCCGTCAAGACTATAAGTCTGTTATGAGTATAACTCATCAACATTCAGTGTTTCTAAGTTGAAACGCTATGTGGAGAAACTATAAATGATGTTGATATGATTATCATGTGGTAGTATACAAAATTGAGTGAGAGCTCCGGAAGAGCTAATGTATTACTACGAAGGAATGAAAATTGTTGTAGTAAGTCTCAAAAAGAAGCATAAGTTTCAAGGACATTGAAAAAAAATGAGACTATAAATTATAGGAAGATCTAATATCTTCACGCTACTACAATTGAAGCAGGTTACAAAAATTTATGTAAAATTACCTTGGATTTCTTTTTATTTGTAGTACATATAATTATGGGTATGATGATGAAATCACGAAAGTAAATTAGAAGTTTATTGAAATAAGTTGGCATAACCGGTTGGCCATCGGTTCAAATGTGATGAAAAATAGTGAGAATTCGAGGCTATATGTTGAAGAAATAAAAGATTCTTCAAGAATTCTTTTGTGTTGCTTGTTCTCGTGATAGAATGATTTAAATCGACTAAGGTGGAATTATATTCCGTGAAATTTTGGAACTTATAAAAGGTGAATGGGCCCATTCACCATGAACCGTTTGCTAATAGATGCATCTATGGAATGGTCAGATGTGTTTTGATATCAACTTGCAATTGATTTTTGTAAGGTTGTTGCTCGAATTATTAAATTAAGAGCATGAACAAATTATAAAATCATGTTGATAGTACTTTGATTCATATATATGTTAGTTTAGCAAAAAAATTGTATGCCTCCAATTATAACTAAATCGTTGGTTATGAGAATAAAACTCCCAAATAAAATTTGGTATGAGATATGTTTATTTAACATATAGCAGCACTTGAATACGTAAACCAACAAAGTTTCCTGCTTTATCTTCTGACTTGTATTGGACAAAGATTTGTGCAATTGAGGCACATTCTATAGTAAACCAGAAGTTTACTAATTTCAATACTTTTGTACTTTGGCATGATCGTCTGGAACATCCTGGATCTATAATGATGAGGCCAATTATAGAATTCAAATGGGCATCCATTAAAGAACTTGAAGATTCTTTCAGAATGAGGTGAATTTTCTTGTAGTGCTTAATTATCAAGGCAAGTTAATTGTGAGACCATCACCAACAAGGTTGAGATTGAGTCCCCTACATTCTTGGAACATACATGGGGATATCGTGGACCTATCCACCCACCTAGTGGGTCGTTTAAATACTTCATGGTCCTATAGATGCTTCCTCTAGAAGGTCTCATGTGTGCCTATTGTCATCTCGCAACCCGGCGTTTGCAGGTATTGGCACAAATAATACGATTACGGGTACAATTTCTTGATAATCAAATTAAGTCCATTCGCCTTGATAATGCTGCAGAGTTTTCATCCCAACCATTTAATGATTATTGCTTATCAATTGGGATAAAAGTTGAACATCCTATAGCTCATGTTCACACTCAAAATGGCCTTGCCGAGTCACTAATTAAACGTCTACAATTGATAGTAAGACCATTGCTCATGAAAACTAAGAGTTGCCCTCTTACATTTGGGGTCATGCGATTCTGCATGCAGCAACACTTGTTCGTCTGGGCAAACCAAATAATCATATTTTTCAGGTTACAGTGGTTTTGGGTCAAGAACCTAATATTTCTCATCACGAGAATTTTTGAGATGTGCTGTATATGCCACAACTGTAGCACACCACATCCCCGCACAAAATGGGTCCCCAAGAAGGTTAAAAGGAAATTTATGTTTTGGGTTTGAATCGCCCTCCATTATTCGCTACCTTGAACCATTAACTGGAGATATGTTTCTTGCTCGATTTGCGGTTGTCGAGTTTGATGAGACAATTTTCCCAAAATTAGGGAGAAAATTGTGAAATCAAAGAGGGTATGAAAAAAAATCCATCAGTGTCTCATCTTGATCCACGTGCTTCTATTTGTGAGCAAGAAGTACAAAAGATTATTCATCTGCATAAAATTACAAATCAAATGCCAAGGCATTTGATTTTAAAAAAAATTACTGATCATATATTCTACTTGAGAGAATGTCCAATTCAGATGATGTCTGAAGGAACATCTACTAGCGTCATAGCCAATGAGTCCAAAGCACGCCTAAAGCGTGGTAGACCGTTGGAGTTACAGGATCAGAAATCCTAGAAAAGGAAAAATAAATGGTCAAGATGACACTACGATAGAACCACATATGGAAGTTCAAGACTTGAGCAATTTGATATCCATGAAGAAATCAATGAGCACGAGACTCAAGAAAATGAGAACTATACATAAATTCAAGTGATCTTTGAGTGTCGATCAAAAATAGTGGTGGATTATGTCTTTGCATATAATGTTGCAACAAAAATCATGCAAGATGGTAGGGATCTTGAACCTCAATGTGTCCTTGGTATCGACAAAGAAATGATTGGCCAAAATGGCAAGAAGAAATTCAATCAGAATTGAATTCACTTGTCAAGCGTGAAGTTTGGACCTATGGCTCAAACACCTAATGGTATTAAGCATGTTGGCTATAAATGGATCTTTTGCGAAAAGAAGCTAGGGAAAATGAAGTACAAAGGTACAAAGCACGCCTTATTGCTAAGGATTTTCACAAAGGTCTGGTGTCGACTATGAAGAGACATACTCACCAGTTATAGATGCAATAACATTGCGTTATCTTATTAGTTTCACTGTCCATGAGAGGCTTGAAATGCATTTGATGGATGTGAATTTACAGCTTATCTTTATGAATCACTTGATAATGAGATATACATGAAATCTCTGAAGGATTTAGTACTGAAGCATATCATTCAAAGTCTCAGGAAATGTATTCAATTAGATTGCAAAAATTATTGTATGGTTTGAAGCAATGCGGGCGCATGGTATAACCGTCTTGAATATTTATCTAAGTAAGGTTATATAAATGATGAAATTTTCCCATGTGTTTTATAAAGAAAACAACATCGGAGTTTGTCATACTTGCTGTTTATGTAGATGACATAAACCTTATTGGAACTCAAATAGAGCTTCGAAAGGCAATTGATTATTTAAAGAAGGAATTTGAGATGAAAGACCTTGGAAAGACAAAATTATGTCTTGGGTTGCAATTGAACAGTGAAAAAATGGTGTCTTTATTCATCAATCTGCCTATACGGAAAAGAGTGTTGAAAGATTTTATATGGATGACGCACATCCATTAAGTACTCCTAAGGTGTTCGATCACTTGATGTGATTAAGGATTACATTCCAAACCTCACAGGAAAGGAATGAAGAAATTCTTGGTCCTGAAGTACCATATCTTAGTGCAATTGGTGCACTAATGTATCTTACTAACACTACAAGGCCTGATATAGCACTTTCGGTTAATTTATTGTAAGGTATAGTTTCTACTAGGAGACATTGGAATGAGGATAAAACACATAATGCAGTATCTAAAAGGGACTACCGATATGGCTTATTTTATTTTAATAATTGCGGCCCGATCTTGTTGGCTATGCCGATCTTTGGGTATTTATAAACCCACACAAGCTCGATCTCAAACTGGCTACGTGTTCATATGTGGAGGTACTGCAATATCTTGGAGATCTACAAAGCAATCTCTCGTAGCTACTTCATCAAATCATGCTGAGATAATATCTATTCATGAAGCAAGCCGAGAATGTGTGTGGTTGAGGTCCATGATACATCTTTAGAGAAAAAATGTGGTTTAAACTGTGACAAAGTACCCACAATTTTGTATGAAGATAATGTTGCATGCATAGCACAACTAAAGGGAGGATTCATAAAATGAGATAGAACGAAGCACATCTCGCCAAAGTTTTCTACACACATGAAGCAAAAGAATGGTGATATCAATGTGCAACAGATTCGTTTAAATGACAATGTGGCTGATTTATTCACCAAATTCTACCAACTGCAACTTTCAAGATGGTGCAAAAAGTCAGGATGCAAAGATTCAAGGATTGTCGACAGGGGGTTAATACGCGTTGTACTCTTTTTTCCTGCAGTTTTTGTCCCACTGGGTTTCCTTATAAGATTTTTAATGAAGCAGCCATAATGCGTATTATTAGATGTGTACTCTTTTTCCCTTCACTAGATTTTTTTTTTCCCATGGTTTTTGGCCGTTTCATGAGGGCATTATCTCTGTCAAACTCAGACATTCAAGAGTGTTATAAACATGTTGTATTATAGTGAATGTCTATAAAGGTATTTGTATTGTAGTAGGATACATGTGTTTATATTATAGTGAAAGTCTATGTTTTGGAGAAAATTAGGAAAATTATCCTAAAATGAGGTTCTCTTCTCATTCATATTCATCATCAAGAGAAATAAGAACTTCTCTCCTTCTCTCTTCTATCTGTGTTGTTGTTCTTCGTTATTATTTCACCGCGATTGATATATAATAAGAGTTTATTGAACAACAAGAAAGAGAATCAAGAATCTAACTACAAAGTTACATTAAGAGAATGAAGACGATGATCACAAATGAGAAGGGGTGCCTATATACAGGCATAAGACTACCTAAAACCCTAAGGTATGTTTTTCTAACAATTATATGGAGCTAACAATAATATGGGCTAATAACATTCCCCCTCAAACTCATAATGCGACAGTAATAAACATTGGGGTTTGTCACACAAGCAAACTGAGACGCCGACTGAGCCTTCGTAAAAGGTCAGCAATCTGCAAGGCCGATGGAACAAAGGAAGCGATATGGTCGAGGCTGGAGATGATGAGTGAAGTGACAATCAATCTCAATGTGCTTCGTCCGCTCATGGAAAACAGAGTTCTTTGCAATTTGCATCACACTCTTATTATACAATGAAGGGAGTAGGCAGAGAAATGTGAACCCCATAATCTGCAAGAAGCAGCGTAACCGACAATCTCATATGTAGTCGCGCCGCAGCACAATGCTCAGCCTCGTGGAAGATCTAGAGACAACATCTTGTTTCTTGCTCTTCCATGATAAGAAATCTCCGGAACACACAAAAACCAGTGTGGATTTGCGATCATTGCGTCCTTAAAGTAAATCAATCACTATAGGCTCATAACTGAGATGGCGTCGAGGAAACAAGAGGTTACGAAACTGGGTGCCACGAAGATATCTCAAAATACGAAGTACAGTTCCCCAGTGAACTGAAGTAGGAGCAGTAACAAACTGGCTAACAACGTGAACTGCATGACTATATCTGGGCAGTAACGGTAAGATACACCAAGCTACCTACAACTTAGTCAGATAAAGACTCGGATACGACAACAAAGCACCACCATCACTAGAGAGAGTACCGCGCATTGGTTTCAAGTGGAGTATCTGCAGTCCTGTTGTCAGAAAGGCGTGCCCGTTTAAACAAGTCAGATATATACTTAGTCTGAGAGAGAAGATATCATTTCTTAGACTGAGCCACCTCAATACCAAAAAATAACGTAGCGGAGCCCAAGTCCTTCGCATAGGCTTGATGAGCCAAATCATGCTTCAATGACTCAATATCGTCATGATCATCACACCAGTTATAACCATATCATCTACATATAAGGACAAGAAGGATTCTCCACACTCATTACTTCTAACAAACAACGCCGAATCATGGTTACTCGGGACAAAGCCAAGGGAAGTAATCACGGTGGAGAATTTCTCAAACCAAGCACAAGGGGCTTGCTCGAGACCATATAGAGCTTTTCAGTCGACAAGCACCCGGCTGGTGATCAATACTAGATGGAGAGTCTATACACTTCCTCATGGAGATCACCGATGAATGCATTCTTGACATCCATTTGAAATATCTTCCAGCGTCGACCGGATGCAACGACAATCATAGTGCGAACAGTCGTCATCTTTGTCACCGGTGCAAAGGTCTCCTCATAGTCCATACCATATTTTTGTGAGTATCCCTTTGCCACAAGTCTAGCCTTGTATCGCTCAACAGACCATCAGACTTTGTTTCTCTTGCCACCCATCGACAGCAATCGTATGTTTGCAATTGGGAGAGGCCTTAAATCCCATGTGTGTCCTGATAAAGAGCAGTGACTTCCTCCGCCATAGCATTCTGCCAAAAGGATCAGACACAGCCTCTCTATAGGACTCGAGTTCAGACAATTGATGTATGTGTGTAATAAAGAAAACGGGGGTGAGTAGGTAGAATAAGCAAAATCAGGTAGTTTGGTGGTACCTTACACCAGTCATCTTATACAGATACTCCTGAGCAGAACGGTGTTGCCAAAAGGCACCGTCATATTGTTGAACGGCATCCTTACTATTATCTGCAGAGGTTCCTAGTAATTTTTGGGGAGAAGCGAGTCCCTAGCTACTTGTTATATGTGATCAATCGTATTCCTGTTTGCATTGACTTCGAATGTCTCGTTTGAGAAATTATATGGTCACATGCCATATTACTCTGCATTCTGAGGATTTTTGGATGTACTTGTTTGTTCTTCGTCCTCGTGTTGAACGAAACAAGCTGGAGCTAAGGTAGTTATATGTGTTTTTGAGGTGTGATGTTGGACAGAAGGTTATCGTTGCTATGGTCCTGTCGGTCGAAATTATGTTTCACGGCATGTCACCTTTTTAGAGCATATTCCTTTCTATTCAATTCCAGCTAAATCCCATGATGTTACTAAGTCAGACACAGGCGGGGCTGAAGCACTGTCAAATAGTACGTTTTTATGATTTAGCTACACTCTTTGTTGGAGCTTTAACAGAAAAAAGATGAATAGCTGCGAATGTAGTTGCCTTCTTCTTCTTCTTCTTTCTCTGATTCAGCTACTTGGTTATCTCGAGTGTTTTCTGTTGTTTGATCTACAATTGATTCAGAATTACTTGTTCTCATGAGTTTACTTATGCCTACAGTGCCTTTATCTCACTCTCTTCTTCATCTTCTTGCTCTGTTTCCGGTGTTCATTCACCGCTCTTGAACTTCTCTTCATCCATTTCCATTACCTGTACTGCTTCTGAGTTCTCTTCATTTCCACCAAGATCTAAAAGTATTACTTTCTTCTGGCACTTCAATCTCATTATTGAAAAGATTAAAGATAAGGAAATGGAACGTGGTATCTATTAATGAGAGGTTGAGAAATTCTAATGGACTTCTAATTAGATAACATTAAAATTAGTAAAATGAATTTTTTTAAAAAAAGAAAATAGTTAAAAAAATCCAGAAAAAGAAGAAGCTGTATTTACATGTAACTCCTTATATATATATATATATATATATATATATGTATATAAATATCGATGATTGTTGGAAGGTGAAACAATTCTCTCATGATTTAATGCATCGAAATTATTATTTACTAAAAGACCTTTTTTTAATAATAATTGTTGAAAAGAGGAAAAATGCTCCTCATGCTTCGATGCAACAGATATCATTTATTAAAAAATTTATTTTTCTTTCAAACTTTTCTTGTGTACTTTTTGTATAATTATAAATAGGAGTAGTGTTTAATTAAATTGATAAACATAAAAAAAATAAAAAAAATAAAAAAAATAAAAAGTTATTTTTTAATTTTGAATATTTTAAATATTTGAACAATTTGAATTAGTATAATATAATTTCTTGTCCTATTTTTTCATTTATGACAATATATATATATTTAACACAACCTATGTAATTCAAATTTAATTAGAAAATATATAGTATATATTTTTACATTCATCGATATAAAATATCTTTAAATATAAAATACTCTAAACACTTGATATATAACATAACCTAGTAAATTTGTCCGTACTTCGAACAGTCGTAAAAATATTAATCAATTTATCAAAAATTTAACATGCTAATAATTATTTAAAAATTTTTTATTTTTTTTAAAAAAAATCGTAATTGTGAATTTTTACACCCTGTAAGTTTCTAAGGTTTATACTACGTCGTTTTATGTTTTTTTTTAAAGATATTTATTTATAATGTATTTTAAGTTTTATCTTATTAAGTAATATTTAAAGAGTATTAAAATGTATAAATCTCAAATTAAAATTAAAAAATACATAAATTTCTATTAAGATATTGTCTCCAGTAAGAAATTTTTGTATATGGGTTTTGTAACCTTAAGACGACAAGGTTTCTTTGATTTTCGTATTCTTGTGGTGCAGTCTCACCGTCTTCTCAAAAATGTTATACCCTTGTCAAGAGCTTTTCTCTGTTCCTAAAGTCATTTGATTTATTATCATCTAAATGTATAATATCCAGATCCAAAAACTTTGTATTTTGCCTTTCCAATTTTCTCCTTTTAAAGCTAACTATTTGGCCTTCAAATTATTAAAATTAATAAATAAAGAAAAAGTAAATCATAAAGATTATAATTAAAAAAATAAAAAATTAAAAAAACTCAATTTTTTCTTTTAAAAAATATTTAATGTTCAAAACTCAACTTAAAATAGAAAATTTGCATAAAATTTCTAACTAAGGTTGTGTATGGTTTAGAAACTTTTATATGTTATTTTGTAACTTTAAAGTATGATTTCTTTGATTGTCGTATTTTTGTGGTAAATTCTCATCCTTTTTCTTAGAGATATTATGTAAATTCTATTTTTTCCTACTTCTAAAGTCATATGATATTATCGTCATCATCTAATTTTCATAATATTAAATCCAGAAAACTTAATGTCAGCTTTTCAATTTCCTCTTTCTAAATTTAAGAGTTCCTACAAATTTTTAAAATTATCGAATGGATAAAAAATTGTACTCCTTAAAAGTTTATAGCTGATGTATTCCTAAAAAAGACATTCAAAATGTGAAAAATCTATAATCCATTTTATGGAAGAAACTACAGTATTCATAAAGTACATTTTCATTTATTTTATGGAAAGAACAAAGAATTTATCTCAGTTGTTAAGAAAGAGAAATATTTTATGTATGTAATTGTTGTATAAGTGATTAAGTAATATTATCTAAGATTAGTATTATTATTAAGTGGTGTATGTTACTACTGCTTATAATACTATTCACGTCTTTAGTATTAAAGAGGAAAAGACAAATATTTCAAACAAATTATAATTTTTTAAATCCCGTTTTGAAGGTTACACTTTCATTTTCATACCATCTTCTTGACCTTCTACACTCGCTTGACTTTAGTTTTCTTTCAAGAAAAAAGTTTATTATCTCTATTTTTTGTAGAAAAGGTCAAGGAGAGAGAAAAATAATTTAATTACTTACTACGAGTTTTAATTTAAAGACATTACATTAGGAATATGTGGTACGGACACCTATCAAATTCATGAAAAGAAAGAGGAGCTTTAGGAACATATGAGAGCCGAGATTCAAAAAGAAGAAAATTTTGGAGTAATTGTGATGTTATATGTAACCATACTAACAAAAATAGAGATTTTAGACAATAAAATATCAAACTGGATAAATAAAATAGTTATGTATAAGCGCATAAAACACAAATTATAATATATAATTATGATGTTACAAGCTTTCATTTATAGCAACTTGATAGATCTATTAATATCCAAATTCATCAAATATTATACGCATGTAGAAACTCATTACATAAGGAAAATTAGTATTAAAAATAACGTAGAATGCACGATTAGAATAATTAATATCATACTGTAAGAAAAATATTCAACGCTGCAAAAAAAAAGAAAAAAAGAAATTCATCTCATAGGTGCTTAATTCCCCTGTAGCACGAAAAAATCTTGAGAAATATTTGATATTTATTATATATATACACTTTCTTTTGGTTTAATTAATGTTAAACTTGAGTTTAGAGGATAAGATTTAGTTTAAGAGTTGGTGTAGAAGGATAATATGAAGAAAATGAGTGATCTAACATGGGGTATGCAAAAGTTTTTTTTTTTTTTTGATATGGGATATTTATCCAATTATAAATATTACATAAAGCTTTCATTTTATAGCAACAGTGAATCTAACAATATCAAGTTTTCAAAATATTTTACTAATGGATTGTAAAATAAAATTCATTACTACATTAAAAAAAATTAGTATTAAGAAAAAACATAGAATGCACATTTAAAATTGTTAATATTATACTTATAAAAGAAAATATTCTGCGAAGAAGAAGAAAAAGAGAGTTACATCTAACAAACGCTTCAAGCCTTCAACTGTAAAGGAGCCTCAATTCTCAAAAAATAATTCTTGTAGCACAAAAAATAAAATCTTAAAATAATATTTCAGTATTTATAATTTTAAAAAATACTTTCTTATGGTTTAATTCTGAATTTGAATTTGAAAGGGTAAGGTTTAATTTAAGAGTTGGTGTTGAGTCTTTCTTTTTTTTCATCTTTTTATTGACATAGGATATTAATTCAATTATGAATACTACAGAAAGCTTTTTCATTTTTATAGCAATTTGATATTTAATAATATCAAGTTTATTAAAATATTATACTAATGAATTGTAGAATAGAAATTCATTTACTACATAAAGAAAATTAAGTGATAGAAAAAATATAAATGCACATTTAAGAATGATTAATATTATATGGTAAAAATATATTCTACGCTGTTAAAAAAAGAAGAAAAGAAAATTCATCTCATAAATGCTTCAAGCCTTCAATTGGAAAAGCCTCAGTTCTCAAAAAATAATCCCCATAGCATGAAAAAGGATCTTGAAAAATATCTAATATTTATTAAAAAAACATATTTTCTTTTAGTTTAATTCTGAACTTGAGTTTAGAGGGTAAGATTTAGTTTAAGAGTTGGTGTAAGAGGGGATAGTATGAAGAAAATGAGTGATCTAATATGAGAGATGTAAGTTCTTTCTCGTCTTTTATTGACCTGAGATATTAATCTGTCCTTACATAGGGAAAATTGCCGGCATAATGTGAAGAAATCAAAGAGACTTGTCATCGTTTAACATAAAAATATGTAAATGCATGAAAAAGAAAGAATAAAAATATTTAATGTTTGTGAACAAAGAGTAAAGAAAATGAAAATGGAAGATGATAGAGCAAAAGCGGAGAAGAAAGAACCAAGAGTCAGGACTATTGTTTAGGAATTGATACAATTACAAGTCAAAAAGTAACTGTTGTTGAAAATAAACTAATACAACTATTCAAAAAATATAGACTAAAAGTTGTAACTATTTAAAAATTATGTTTACTTTTTGAGTGCAACAAATAACTGATTGAGAAAGGAAAAAAATCTAAAAAATTTAGATAAATAACAATTCTGACTGAAGATTGGCCAAGGCCCTCTTTTAAGTTTGTGTATATATATATATATAGATATACTGGAATATAATAACTATATAATAAGATATATGCAATAGTGTTCCTTACTATTAGGTATTTTTACCAAAATGGAAAATTCATAAGAAACTAATTGATTTTATTAAATATTACTCATATTTAATTGACCTAATTGAAAGAATAAATATAACATCAGAACTAGTTATAAAAAATAAACTGTCATATCCAAAGTTTCATCATTCTCCATATAATATATATATACTGTAGATTATATAATTTAATTAATAATCATACATTATGAAATATTTTACCCATTTATTAATATTCATAAAACTTACTAAGAACGAAAACGAATAAATTACCAAATTAATAGGTTTGCAAATCTCACAAGGATGCAGAAGCTTGTAAGAAAGAAGAGAACATCAAAAACATGCATGAACACACAAAAATTAGGTCAAAAAGGCTTCTGGCTAATATTAAAATTGTCCAAACATACCAACTAAAAGAAGGCAAATAACCAAGATAAGTCTTCTCTTTTTCTTTTTCTTTCTAATTTTCTTAAATCTTCACCCCAACCCCTGGAAATACAGGGCATAGAAAAATTCCTTGGTCAATCTTCTAATAGTCCATAAATATTGATACGAGCATTATGGTGGCAACATTTGCTGGCTGAGTATTGCGCCACTCAGGTAATCATATTCTTCACCAAGCATCACATTACATTCCCGATTATGCCGTTCTCAAGATGATATGAACACCACTGTCAGTTTCACGATGTCCTTGCCTGTAACTTTTAGAGCATAAGTTGCTTCTTCAAAAGGTTTCTGCATCTGTCCTTTGCCAAATCAACCTGAATGTAGATTCTTCCAGAGGTCAGAGTATAACTTGCTAACCAGTACAAGAAATTTCCTATGCAAAAATGATCATTAACAAACCAGAACTTATTGCTGTTGAAGAAACTAAGAAAATGTGCATGTCCACTAGAACCATTGACGATCAAAGCCCTTTACTCAGATCCATTCAATGTTATAGAGCAGTGTATATGCTTGTTTAGTAGATTGTGCTGCAAGGACTATGCAACAGCTGCTGATTCAGAAATCAGAACTTACATATTTCTTTTATAAGCATATGATGATCCAGAACTAAGTTATCCACCAAGAAGCTAAGTTACACATATTTGTGGCCTTTATGAAACCATAAGAACCCAAAGAAGCAAGGAATATCAACACTTGCAATAATCTTAATTGACAGATTCTGAGCTGTGGAATCGAGCAACATGTTATAGAGATAACTACTATACAAAACTTGAGCTCATGAATCTGGATACAATATTTTCCTTTCTTTTTTGACAAGCACGGATAATTTATTGTCATCTTTTGACATTCAGTTAGCAAGAACAAATGTATCAGATTGCTCTATTCCACCCAGCTCAGAAGCTCAAAGCCTTTCAACATCACATTTATATCTAAAAATTGCTTCACTGAAGCTAGTTTATAATAAATCCTCATAGGAGTCATAGGAACATCTTACATGCTCAGAGCAGCCCTATCCCCAGTGAAAGAAACAATTAGGTGTTGTGGACATGTTTCTTCCTTAGTAATCATCTCTCCATAGGATGATAAAATTATTGAATATTTAAAAATCCAAAAAAAAAGGTCATAGGATGTTGATGGAGGAATTTAAATCCAGTTTGTTGCTTCTCTTTCAACGGGAATGGCTATATTGGGCAAACTATTTTACAATCCAGAGTAGGCAAAATCAGGACTTTCAATAACAATCAAGTTTTAGCTAAAACAGCTAGTGCCAAATAGTGTAAATATAACAAACTGTGGAAATTTTCCTGAACCTCAGACATGCTATGCAGTATGAAGAGTGGAAATATTGACATAATTCATGGTTTCAGGCTTTCAGCCAACTAGAAAATCCGGGAAATTGCAGCGGAAGTTTGTGCATGAAGAAAAGATGAAATTCGTGACACCAAATTATATAAACCGTCAGAACAAGGAATAGAAGTTAAGCCACAATTCTAGGTTAATGTACTAGTAAAGTTTAAACAAATCACTGCAATCATGAAGTTGCTTGGCAACTTGCTATGAACATTGAAATACATTTAATCAATCACTCATCTTTCATTTTGATTGCTGGATTTAATTCTCGTGAGGATAAGATTAATACTCCCTCAACACCATTTTGGACTACCACTTCTATTCTTGTATTATGTTCTACAGATATTGACCTATTTTCTAGTGACAAAATCACAATCTTCAAAGTTCAAAACATATGACATTTATTGCTTTGCATTATCTTAAGCCTTACAGGCTTGAGCGAGGAAGACAAGAAGCGTTTTTGGGAGGCATTGGATGAGGTGGTGCGAGATATACCGCATACGGAGAAGCTATTCATAGGAGGAGACTTCAATGGTCATATTGGGTTAACTCCTAGGGGTTACGACGATGTGCATGGGGAGTTTGGTTTTGGGGACAGGAATGATGGAGGAGTCTCGCTCTCTATCTGATTGCAGAGACTCGTGGAGGCGAAAACACTAAGTTGGAGGTTTGGCAACAAGCCTTAGAGTCTAAGGTTTAGGTTGAGCGGGACCAAGGCCAGTATTTAGAGTGTAGGTTTAGTGACGCGTTGCACAGCGAGGATGAGGTAGTGATGTTGGGTACTCAAGTCATTCAAAAGAGAAAGTTTCAAATATGTGGTCTATTATCCAAAGGGAGTGGAAGATCGACGAGGATGTTGCTCATCGTATAGGTGCAAGATGGATGAAATGGAAGCTCGCTTCTGGAGTTTTGTGTGATAAGAAAGTGCCGACGAAACTTAAAGGCAAGTTTCTGCCCGAGTGGCGGATAGACCGACTATGTTGTACGGGGCGGAGTGTTGGCCTGTAAAGAACTCTCATGTACAGAAGATGAAGGTTGCGAAGTAAGGGATGTTAAGGTGGATATGCGGGCACACTAAGAGTGATGGGATTAGAAATGCCGATATCCGAGCCAAGGTGGGGTAGGTGGGGTGGAGGACAGAGGACAAGATGCGTGAGGCAAGACTGAGATGGTTCGGGCATGTGAAGAGGGGGTGTCCGAGTGCCCCATCGTGGAGGTGCGAGCGATTGTCGATGGATGATTTTAGGAGAGGTAGGGGTAGATCGAAAAAGCAATGGGGTGAGGTGATTAAAAAGGATATGGATCGATTCTGGCTTAACGGACTTGACCTTAGATAGGAAGGTATGAGGTACACGGATTAGGGTAGTAGAACAGTAGGGGCTGTTGTTACACGACTTTCTCGTTCTCAGGGGTAGGCCTAATTTTGCTCTTATAGTTCCTGTCTTTCATTGTTTGTTCCTACGGATGCTTCATGTTTATTGTTAATTGTTAGTGTATTGTTGTTGTGTATTTTGGTGCGAGCACTAGTTCTTATTGACATTATCTATTTGTCTCCTCTGCTGTTATTACATTGTCAGATTCATTTCAGCAAAACCGAGGTCTACTGGAAACAGCCTCTCTACCTCTGAGTAGTGATAAGGGTACAGTACATTTTTACCCTCCCCAAACCCCACTTGGTGGGATTATGCTGAGTTGTTGTTGTTGTTGTATTATCTTACACTGACCTCCCTTACCCTCTTATGACATTTTCACCCATTATTTAAACATATCTCTAACAACCTCAGATGAAACAGACAACAAATCTTCTTTTAATTGCCACATTAGTCAAACAAGATCTATGGAAAAGCACTATGTGTCTAAAAGTATGAGTCTTAAGACACAGAACATTTGCTCAAAACGAGACTTGACAGAGAACCTTTTCTTTTCTCAAAAGAGGCTTAAGATATATGAACATATAATAAAGTATTTAAATGACAATTAAGCTAAGGAGAGTTGAAAAGAATTAAAACCTTGAAATGCTAAGATATAGTAAAATTGGAACATTATAATTTATAGCTCAACACATGGAGAGGAATAAGAGACTTAAGAATAGGGTCAAACCTTATCTCAGATTTCACACGGCTTATCACTCGCTTTTACATCAACAAGGCATAACAGACAAGATACCGAAGAACATGAGGTACTGACTTTAAATAACAGATGGGTTACAAATGACAGGAAATCTCATCCCTTTGAAATCATGTTTTATTAGAAAGAACCAATACTGTAATCTTAATGAAGAAAAGAGGAGAGGGCCGAAGGGAAGCAGAGTATATCTATAGCTCCTGTGACTACCCCACCTCGACATTTAGTTAGTTTCTAACAAAGTTGGAAGAAGATATTTATCGAGAAGCAGAAGACTGGCTGGCCAGAGAGTGATGATTATCCTGCTTCGAAAAGATTTAGATAAGGTAGATGGGTAGAATTGACACAAAAATCAACTGGAACTCTCTTTGCGTCCAAGATAGAGACAAGGCGTCTGACTCAGACCTAATGTTAACTGACTCAAGCAGAATCCATCACTTCACAGTTCCTTGCATGCCATTTCATACACCAATCCTTCAATAGAATCAGTAGTCATAGGCTCTATGAAGCAGAAAGTGCCTCTGTTAAGAAAAAGTGACATACTGTGGTCGAGTTGCATTTGAGTTCATTGATTTCTTGAAAAAGGCCATCTAGATTCAGATTAGGCGACTTCCTAAGGAGGATTTAGATCAGACCAAACTACTGGAAAACAGTGGCAGTGTCCAGTCTTTCCTTTGAGCAGGGGTTTTATTCTTTTCGGTTAGAGATTTGGGTATGCCAGTGCAGGACAAGTTTGAGATTTAGAGAACCACTGCATAATTTCTCTTATGAGACAACTTGAGTATTGAAATGAAAGAGAAAAACTGATTCATATAACCGATCCCAACCAATGTGTTGTTAGCATTAGTTCCTCTACGGGAAATGCAAACAAGGACAGGGATCCGATTCAAAATAAATGGGAGGGCACTGGGGAGGGCAAGAAAAGGAAGAAGATGTACCAACTTTACCCTCTACAACGGAGTATAAACTACAGAGAAAACAATATTACACAAAGATACAAAGGGTCTCTAAAGTCTAAATATATGTCTTCACGGAGCTCAAAGAATGAGTTTTCGTTTTGCAATTTTCATGCAAGTTCTTTTTTTCAAAAAACAAGCCATATTTGAGTTTCATGCATGCATGACAATTTGAAACCAAATCAACCAAGTCAAACACGCAAATATTGCTTTCATAAATGTGAATTAAAAGAATCATCACTTGCTTCCACAGATCCAGTCAAATAACTTAGACAAGAAGAAAATGCAAAGAAAAGATGACCCTACTAAGAATCTGATTAACACAGATACTGCCGAATTCATGAGCCTTAAGCAAGTATATGAGTTTTCCACAATGGAAAAACAAGAAAGCTTAAAAGGTCCTCAGGGAAACTCTGTCATTCTTACAAGGAAGAAGTTAGGTATAAATTTTCAAACACTTATCCCATTTTCCTATAGTTGATGAATAACTAGCAAAATAGTAATAAAAAGTGGGATTTAGTTCACCCAAATTCCCTCATCCTATTACGACTGCTATCAACTGTTACAAAGTCCAACGGATTTCCTTTTTAATATTATTAATTAAAAAAGATTGTACAATTAAAACCCAAAAAAAAAAATTTGACTTGTTTCCAATAGTTTCCAAGTATGCAAATTGATCCCAAAAGTTAGATGGTTTGAACTCCATGATTCTTTTTTGAGATCGAGAGAGCAGCATATTTCGCGCACAACAAAAGGAACATAAACAGGAGCAGCTTTAAAAACAGAAAGAGAGGATGTAAAGGGGCCTGCCGGATTCTAGGGTTGCTGTTTTCAGATGCGCCGCGTTTGGCTGAGTTACAGTAGAATAACTCGCGGCTGATCATCGGAACTTGGCTTTGCCGGAGACAATGTCTTCACGGAGGGGTTTCAGCTGAGAGACAGCAGCGTCTTTAGTGGTGTTGGAGATGACGCGGCCATCAGGTCCTGAAGGCCTTACGGCAAGACCCCTGATGCTTAATAGTATGTGGGACGCCTTCACTTTCTCTCCGCCGGCGCCGGAGCAGGAGGAGGATGAAGGCGTACGGACTTTTTCTTGTGCTTATCCGGTGGTCGATCTGCTGAAGATCGTGTCTTCTTCCGCTTTGATCAAAATCTATTTTCTGAGCGCGTGCTGATTTGAAGAAGATGAAAGGGTGAGTAAGAAATTACAGGTATTTGGGCGGGGGAGTCGATACTATTGTTGTGCTGTTGCTGATTCAGAGAAGGTTTGGAGGTGTAAATTACTGTAGGACGTATCTTTTTCTTTGCTGGGAAAAAATTCAAATTTTTGTCCTTTGCTCTTTTCCATTATCACAACATCCACACACAGTCCCTTTTTAGGACCACATTTAATATAGTTAAAGAGCATATTTGGTCAAATTTCCAAATTAACTTATTTTGATAATTATTTTTTTAAGTGTTTATTAAAAAGATATTTTTAATAAAAAGTAATTTATATTTAATTAATAAATTTAAAAGTATTTTGAGTAATAATTAGTGTTTGATCAAACTTTTGAAAAGTGTTTTTAAGTGTATTTTTTTTAAAGTGTTTCAAATAAGTATTTTGGAAAACTACTTTTTTTAGCTTCTGAAAAAAAACATTTTCTGTTACGCCCTAAAAACACTTATTTTCTCTCAAAAGTTTGGCTAAACACCTCATTAATCTACAGTTATAACATCGATTTCCAAAATAAGTAGTATTTAGCTTGGACACACTCTTTAAGAAAACTACTCATTCCTAGACAGAAAAATGTATTCTTACCCACTTACATCTAATAAATATCTTGAAAAGATATAACTTTATTTAATATTTTCTTGATTATATAAATTATCTCCCACTTAAGAAAAGTAAATTAAGAAAAGTTATCATTGCGTCTTCTTGATTATGTAAACACACTTAATTTTGAAAATAAAATCAAAAGATTAAAATACCACTTATTTTAAAACGGATAAGTATATATTAAGTTAAATGCCAAAGTTCAAATCAATATGATTTCCTTTTAGTAGTACTATGTAACAACGTTTGGTCATAAATTTTAGATATATTTCATTTTGTAAGAAATTTTGAAGTTGAAGATAAAATTATGTTTGTTTATAATTTTCAATTAAAAATATTTTAAAATAATATTTATGTTTTAATGTACTAATGGAGGAGGCACTTGTTGGGCAGATGAAATTCATCTTGCACTCCAAACTCTTAGAATGAAGAAGGCAAAATACTATGTTGGATCTTTGGAGTGGCAAAAGTATTGTTATAAGTATTGTAGGTGTATGCAGGGTTTTAGAGGTTCCATAGTGTTGGTGTTTTTGTAAGATGTGTAGAGGTAGGCCAATGAATTAAGACGAGATTTGATAGAGATTTTAAAAGCATAGTCCAGGACAGGTATGACGTGACTGACTAAGTAATGTGTTTTTCACGGTGAAGATGTCCACAGCATGCAGATGGAGTACAATAATTTCATTATACAAGAACAAAAATGACATTTAAATTATATTACAACAATTATAGGGGTATCAAGTTGTTGAGCCGTGCTATAATTTTGAAAAGGTGAGAAGGGGCGTGACTATTTTTGAGAACCAATTCAGATTCTTGTTAGGACGCTCATTTCTGAAGTCATTCATCATTGAAAGTGCGGTGGTAGTAGGAAAGAGGAAGAAGGACTTATAGTTGATGTTCATCAACATGAAAATACAATACAATCCAAAAAAAGTTTGTGGGAGATTTGAAACAGAGGGTGTGGTTGTGGCGAATACTAGGGTGATCGGGACACAGTGGAGCCAAGCCTCGAAGGTAAGGACGGTGGGAAGACTCGAAGCACTTTCTGATTTTGATAGAGGTTGCGCAAGGATCAACCTCCCTTATTTATTTGCCTTAATGTTGAATGAATTGACATGGCTTAAAGTGATGCCATAGTATATGTTATTTGGTCATATAGTTTTGATTGAAAAAAGCGAAACTCATGAGTTAATGTTAAGCTAGAGATTTGGTGGCTGAACGCAGAGTCACCAAGGGTTCCGTTCGGTGATTGGACCATCCTGCTTGGAGTGCGGAGGTTCGGTGATATGATGCGTAAGGTTGAAGCAGAAGTGAGACTTGATACACGAATCATTCGAAAAAGAAAAGTTTCAGTATGTTGGGTTGTTCTTCAAGAAAATGGGGAGATAGACGAGAATGTCACTCACTATATTAGTGCATGATGAATGAAATGGAGGCTTGCATCTAGACTCCTATGTGATATTGAGAAAGTGCCACTAAAACTTAAAGGCAAATTCTACAAAGTGGTGGTTGGACCAGCTATGTTTGGATGGGATGGTGTTAGCTGATTCAGCTCTCATGTTCGGAAGATGCAAGTTGCGGAAATGAGGATGTTGCAATGGGTGTGTGGGCATACTAGGAGAGATAGGATTAGAAATAAGGATATCCCGGACTAGATGAGAGTAACTTCTGTGGAGGACAAAATGTGAAAAATGAGGTTAAAATGGTTCGAACATGTGAAGAGGAGATGCCCAAATGCTCGGTCGGAGGTGTGAGAGAGGTTATGGTGGTGATTCATGAGAGGTAGAGGCGTAGATAATGTGAGGAAATAGGGATTAGACAAAACATGACACAGTTTCATCTTACGGATGTGACTTACAGTGGGGAGATTGTGGAAGACACAATTAGGAATGTTGGATTGTATTGAGTAGAGCGTTGTTTAGATAATACTTCATGTTAGTGATAGTATTACTGTTGTAGTGTCTTGTCCTTAGATTTTGTTATTATGTTCTTTTATATATTTTGATTATCGAATTATTTTGTTTTAGTTATTATTCAGCATACTGTTTCATCCATTCTACTTCTTTTTTTGGATCATTTTGATTTGTCTATCCTTGAGTCGATGGTCTATCAGAAATAACTTCTCTACCTCTAGCAAGTAGGGGTAGATTTACATACACCTATCTTCTTAAGACCAATTTAGCATAGGACTGCTTTGGATATATTGTTATTTTAATATACTTAGATGCAACTTAAAGTAAAAAATGAGTTAAAAATGTGTTATAAATTATTTTCTAGAATTTAAAATATAACTAGGATTAAATTTGAGATTCTTATAAAAAAACAATAGTTTTCAAAGTGAACAATTTTTATAGCCAAACAGATCCGTAGCGTTTGATTTATTATCTAGTGACGAAAACAAGAAGGTAATTCGAAGCCATTTGGGTCAACTGATTGAAGTAGTGGAAAGATTGCAAGTGCTAAAAGTATTTAATAAATAATTATGTGTGTTTTTGGATATGAGTGTTAAAACTGATAATAAGCGATGATGTATTTGATAAAAGAGTATCAATAAGTTGTTTTTTTAACTAACATGATCAAAATACTCTTTAAAAAAATTATAAATTTAAGGTTATTCTTAATTTCATACCGTGAAGAGAAAATTAGAAATTTAATTTTGAGAATAATAAAAATGTTAAAAATAAAATAGTATTCTTTTCGTTTACTTTGACTTATCTGTTTTGAATTTTATACACTGCTTAAGAAATAATGATTGATATGACTTATGAGTGTTTTATTAAAATACTCATATTAATTAATATTTAAAAAACTAAAAAAATAAAAAAAAACACTATAAATTAAAATTTTCAAAAATTAAAAATATTAAAAATATTTTCTTTTCTAAAATATTTGCGAACAAAATATTTTCTTTTCTAAAAATGACTGCGAACACTCAATTTTCTCTTTTCTTTCTATCAATTTACCTCTTTGAGCTTCTATTTTTATTAATATACTAATCATATTATTTTACTTATTTCTTATCACAATGTGAAGCTAAATTTCTTATCAATTTTTTTATCATCATCATCATCAAAAATAATAAAACATACAAAAAATTACAAAAGCTAAAGTAAAGTCTTATTTTAATTAAATATTATTATTTTTTTTGTTTTAGAATAAGTGGTATTTTTAAATTGGTTAATCTGTATTTGTAATTAAATATTTAAAACTTAATTAAAGTTTTCACAATAAATATTTTTATTCCATCTTTTTCACGTGGCTACAAATTTACCGAGTCTTAGCAAATTACTTTTTCTTCCACTCTGTAGCAATTTTGACAAACTTTGAGTTACTTATAACATTTTTATTGCAATTGTCTTTTAAATTATTTAAATCCACCAAATTTTGATATTTTTTACAGTAAGAATACAAATTTGAATTTTTAAAAATATAAAAACAGAAAAAAGAATATTAAGTTATAAAATTTCAAATATTTTATTTATTTTAAGAATTGACCTTTTCTATTTTTACCAACAATAGAGTAATCTGCACACTTTCCATATGTTTATTGTTTTCTTTACTTGATGATAATATTTCTTTCTTTCCGACATTTAGAAGGTGTTTGGTTTAGCTTAAAAACTGATCAAATAAGCTTTTAAATACTTTTTAACTTTTTAATAAAGGTGGACATTAAGCAAAGTGATGTGTGAAAAGATTTAGGTGGTGTTTAAGTATCTATCAATATATATAATAAATGTGGGCATTAAACAAGTGATGTGACACTTCTCTTTGGCCAAGAATTATACTTGTCTTTTTTTCTCCTTTTTTTGTTGATATTTTCTCTCGTTTTGTTAATTATTTTCATTTTAAAAAAGTATCTCTATAATCACACCTCTTCATCTTCATAACTTCTAATCCTAATAAATAACTAGTGAATATAACTCGCTTAGCAGTTACAAAAAAATATATTATTTTGTTTTTTTAATTTTTTCTTTTTTGAATTTTAATTTAATGTTTTTTCATAAGATTTTCTATTACGTACATAGAGTGATAAGTAATGATAATTTTTTCTCTTGACGATAAAAATTAATCGGTAATCAATTAAACAATCTAATCGAAAAAATACAATTTGTAAGTATGATCTTAAAAGTAGCATATACGACAAAAACTTCTAAAGATGTTATATATATTAACTTGAATTTATGTTTAATCTATTTTACTTGATAATGACTCTCTAGTAATCATTTTCATATTGCATTACAAATATTCATCCCAAAAAATGCTTTCTTATAACAATTAAAAAATAAAAATATTTTTAATTTTTTTATCTTTTTTGTTTAAAAAAACTTTTTTGAATTTTGGTCTTTAATTTTTAACTCTTACACTTTAATAGACAAACAAAGTGACGAAGACTGTTGAGAAAAAGAGAAGATCACGCAAATAAAAGGCTAAAAAGGATCATATAGCAAGTGTGCAGTGTATTCCTAGCAAAATGAAGACAACTATGTAAGTCAACTGAATTCCTTCAAGTTTGATTAAAAAAAAATAAACATAAATGAAAAATAAAGAAGTGGATAATGAAAAATATAGTATAAGCCTATAAAATGCTAAGAGATAGTGGATAATGAAAATATAACCCTACAAAAATAGAGTGTAAGAGCAATGAAAAAATATTATTATGGAAAGTATATTGTCACGCCCCGCAGCAGAGGCATGACGCACCTGGTTCCCTACTAGGACCTGGACTGCTGGACCTAAGGCTAAAGCACTTCTGGTGCTAGGCCCAGCTCTAATTAGATATGAAAACAGCGGGCTATATAACAGCGTAAATACAGCCTCCGGCCACTAGGCTATTGTGCCACACAGCCAGGAATATAACCTTCTTGAGCAGCTGAGCATAAGGGAACCTATGCGGGCCAAACAAAACACCGTGCTGACTAGTTATCTTGAAAGTATAATCAAGTGTTGAACTGATATGTGACCGGCAAGGTCTGGCGACAACTGAACAAGGCCCCTGCGACCATCACATACAAATCGAAATATACGCCACGGTCCTCACATGACGGTACAACTAACACGGGAATATATAATCTGCAAGCCTCTAAGAATAATAAGATGTCGGGACAGGGCACAGCCTACCCCTCTTGTACAAACAAAAAGGAAGTAAACCTTTAACTGTCAAGCTCATTGACAGAGGGTAGAAGACTACATACGCTGGCAGGAACTACGAGTTTGCTCCTCATCTGCTGAGTACCTGCCCAGGCAAGTAATGCAGCGCCCAAAACGGGCATCAGTACTACTGGTACTGAGTATGCAGAAAGCAATAACTGAAAATAACTGAAAGCCAAACAATAATATTGATAGATGCTGAAGTAATAGGAGACGGTGAGACTGAAAGAGCATAACTTTGCGAAGAGAGTAAAGTCATACCCTGACTAACATGGCGGTCTACTTTCTATCTATTAATAACTAACACAACATAACATACAAGAACCTTACCAGCCCCCATAAGCCATAAGGTACCAACCAACACACAATCTATATACCCCTACCTAGGTCATACCATCCACCTAGCCCAACTATGAGCATCCCTGCGGTCCCTAGGTATGCAACTTGGGCTTGTTGGGCCCCTGACTATAGCTGTATCTGAGTCGGAGGACTCTGAAATCTGAAATCTGAGGGAGTACCCGTGCAGAAGCGCTCGACAGGAGTGTGGTATAGTGATCAGCCTGTTGTGCGGGGAATCTGCATCCCATATTGTCCGCTGGCGAACGGCGTACCATTCCGTAGAGCGATGTATCCTCACCATCTAGCGCGAGTCGACACAGCTATTAACCTGGGGCGGTCAAAGGAAGCTCTAGGGTGCCCAACACAGAGAACAATCATGTCTCCACAAATAGCAATAGACACATGTAATATATATACTGGATCTGATAATAATATATATGTCCTGGTATTCTGTTCTGAATCTCATATTGAAATATACTGAATCTGATACTGAAATATACTGAATGCGTAATAATATTTGGAATATTCTGCTGGGACTTATCTTGTTTCTTGCTGAATTTCATGTTGAACAACTTTGTATTATATTTCTAACATGCTTACTAAATTTTACTACTAGACATAATATGGGAGCTTCTGAAACACTCTACTGAAATTCGTGCTATTTTGTTATACTAGAACTACTAGCTTGCCGAAAGAAACTGGTTACATACCTCAATTTGCCGACTCTGATTAGCATGGCGTAGCTCATTTGGTATTAACTATTTCTCCCAACTGTATTCCTTATTCACGAAAGAATAGGAATTGAATTCTGTATTTTGGAAAGAAACCATATCATGGCTATACCTACTGCCTATTCTTCGACTTATCAAAGAACTGACCGAAAACTCGTTATTTCTCGGGGGTCTAGAAGGAAGAAATACTCAGCTTTAATTTTGGGAGTATATTAACACTAGTTTGGAGCAATTTCACTTACCTTGGCTTAGTGTGACAACCGTGCATGAAGCGAATTTCATGAAACTAACTCCGCAGGGAATGCTCCCTGCAACTTTATACTTCACTACCTGAGGTGGTGAGTTTAATTTGTGTTGACGATTTAATCAACGAGTGTTAAGCCCTTGTCTCCCTGTTTACCCGGTCGTTCACTGGAAATTAAAAATGTGAAGTAATTTAAAACAAGGTGAGAGGCCTTATATGCCCAGGGCCTTTAAGTCGCAGATACGATTTATATTTCGCATTTTACCTTGCGACGGGCCGACTTGGTGCTTGTCAGTCTCTCCCGGGCCCTTTTCTCACCGTATGGCATTCTAAAACTCTTAACCCGCATTCTAAAACTCTTAACCAACATGCGAATAGGCCAACTAAGTGTCAAGAACTTACGGGGTGTAACATATATTTAATTTAAACTTTTAAAAATGGTTAGTTTTGCAAGCTACATTTTTATATAAAACGTGAAAATTTGAGTAATTAAAATGTGAAACTGATTTAGGTCATTTATAATATTAAAAAACAGACTAACTTTTTTTTTTTGGTCATAAAAATATGTATCTCATAATAACCAATAACAATCATGCTCATCTTAAAAGAAAACATAATTACCAAAGGTGAACTTCTTGAAATTGATTAATATGAGAAGAAAAAATATAAAAGAAAATAATATAACTACACAAACACCATACTTTACTGCCTAAAAGATTTGGTGTCACTATTTTTATTTATTTCAAAAAGAAAAAAAGATGAAGATATAAAGATAAAAAATACCTCAATCCATCAAAGTTATTTGTTTTTCAACTAAAAATATAAATCAAACTCAATTAATTTTATTTCCTGTCCTTCCATTGCCATTGAAAGATTGTTCGCGGTAGAATCCCCGACTTTCATCTCCTTCTCCTCTTAAATAGTATCCATCATTCAAGTTCTACATAAATTTTGAGAGTTTGTAAAGAGACCATGGTATGAACTTTGATATGCCAAAAAAATAAAGTCCTTCATAGGAGTGGGTAATCAAAACTTGAAGTGACTCCATCTATCTAGCAAATAATCTTTCACATAAACAATTGATCCGGTGTTATTACTATTAAATGTTGGTATATAAAAATTAATAATATTTTAAAAAAAACCTCAAATCTAACAAATACACGGTCGATCAACCTACAAAAAACAACAAATCTAAAATCAATAAGATATGAGAAATTATTATAAACACAAAATGAATAAAAAAACACCAAAAACTAAGAAAACAAAGAGGGAGAAAGGATCCATGTTATGGGAAGAAGAGGGAAAGGTCATAACTCAAATTCAGCAAATACACAGGCCGATCGACATGCAAAAAATAATAAATTTAAAATCAACAAGATATGAGAAATTATTATAAATACAAAAGGAATAAAGAAACACCAAAAACTAAGAAAACGGGGAGGAGGAAATGATCCGTGTTATGGGAAAAAGAGAGAAAGGTCATAACTCAGAAGAGTTAATAGAGAATGTGTTTGAATCTGGAGGATTAATGACATGTCAATGACATAAGATATTTAATGTATAACTATTTATGAATTAATGAGATAACTGCTAAAAATTGAGCAACTATTGAGATTCAAATATGAATTTATAATATTCTCAAAATTTTAATTTTTATTTAGGCTCATAGTGTGAATATTTTTGAAATCTGCATCAACTTACAAAAATCCATTATAAAAAATAAAATAAAATTTGAGTATATTATTAGTTTCATAGCAATAATTACCTTGAGATATGTCGTTGTTACAAGACCATATATGAGATCACTTATGTAAAAGAAGACCCAGTACAATGAGTACCAGTAATAATTTATTTTTTAAGTTCACGC
>JACEIK010001591.1:0-51634 GCA_018107945.1 Datura stramonium | reverse complement strand
TATAGTTAAGGTTAGTCCAGATTTCCACTACTTCAGTCAGATTCAGTCTGTTTTCCTATTACTTCAGTTACTATCAGTTTAGTTACTTACTTTCAGTTATCTTAAGTTATTGCTTTGCATACTCAGTACCAGCGGTACTGACGCCCGTTCGGGGCGCTGCATTACTTGCTTGCAGGTACACATAGACGAGGAGTAGATCCCTTGTAGTTCCAGTCAGCGTTACAAAACCTTCAGCTCCCTTCATCCGGAGCTTAGAAGACAGAGGTGTACTTTCCTTTTGTTTGTACAGTATGGGTAGGCCGGGGCCCTGTCCCGACCATCTTATTATTCCTAGAGGCTTGCAGATTATATATATTCCTTGTGGTTAGCTGTATCGGCCGTGTGGGGCCATTTATGTGTTTCAGTTTGTATGTGATGGCCATGTGGGGCCTTGTTCAGTTGTTAGTTGGTGACCTCGTCGGTCACAGATCAGTTTAGTGTTTGATTTCATTTCTCAGATATAACTAGACAACATGGTGGCCTTTTCGGCTCGCATAGGATTCCTTATAGTTGGTTGTTCTGGTTAGCTGTTTATATTTTACAGGTGGCTATAGGCCTTGTCGGCCGGGGGCTGTATTTACAGCTGATATATAGCCCGTCGTTTTCTTGATTCCAGAATTAGAGCCAGCCTTGCACCAGAAGTGCTTAGGCTCAGCTAGTCCAGCAGTTCAGGTCCTAGTAGGGCACCAGGTGCCAATCATGCCTCCCAAGGCGGGGCGTGACAATGGATAAGGCTATGATTCAAGCAAATTGTAATGAGAAAGAGGAAGCCACTATGGCAAATTTCTTAATGGTTGAAATATAGAAATAACTGATGTAGTAGAATTGTAACAATATGTAAATTTATACAAGTTAGTAGAGTTGGCTTTAAAAATAGAAAAAAAAAGAAGCAACAAGTTAGCTCATGGAAGAATCGATCAACTATAGCTCCAAGAAAGCCACGACCAACATATGAGGAGAAAACTATACCTAAATCATAAGATGATAAGGGAAAAGGTAAATGGGAGGCCCAAAGATAGAGGTAAAACTTTTAACATAAGAACTCTTACTCCTTCTACACCTTCTAGCGCTATACAATGTCACAGGTGTCAAAGGAGGTGACATAAGATGTTTGAATGTTTGGATAGATATTTTTCATACACGATGTGAAATAAAGAGAAGAAGAAGAAGAAGGAGGAGGAGGAGGAGGAGGANGGAGGAGGAGAGAGACGTGGCTCTCATAATGAGAGAAATTTTTTGGTGGTAGTTAAATGTCTTATGAATATTAATATGGGAGAGCTTGAAGAGGACCAGAGGGAAAATATTTTTCATACACAATGTGAAATAAAGGGTAGAATTTGCTCTATGATTATTGACAATGGTAGTTGTGCTAATGTGGTAGAAAAATTAGGGATTCTGTGCATGAAACATAAAGCCAATTATAATCTCCAAAGATTGAATAAATGCAGAGAGCTCAAGGTGAATAAACAATGCATGATTTTCTTTTCTATTGGGGAATATTTTGATGAAGTTCTCTGTGATGTTGTGACGATGCAAGTTTGTCATATTTTATTGGGCCGACCCTGGCTATATGATAGATATGCCTTCCATGATGGAAGAAGAAATAAGTACTCTCTTTAACATAAGGGGAAGAAGTACATTCTTGCACCCTTAACTCTATCCCAAGTTTATGAAGACCAACAACGAATGAAAGAAACAATCAGGAAACATGGGGAGGGATAAAAAAAAGAGAGTGAAAAAAATGGGAGAGAGTAAAAAAATCAAGTGCATATTGATGAGAAGGATATAGATAAAGAGAATTATTTTGGGTCTTTCTAAGGTAATACTTATGGCAAGAAATTCTACAAGGCAATTGTAGATTTACCCCCAATAAGCAAGGAAAAATGAGATGATGTTATTCCTTTGCTATATATGACCAAGTACGGTATGTATAATTGGTTTATTCACATTCTTGGTATTCCTAGAACACCTAAGGTCTTTTTGGAGGTAATGAACTACACTCTTAATTCTTAAGTTGGTGACTTATTAGTTTTGAGGATGATGATATTTTGTTATACAATAAGTCATTAACTGTAACCTCTCAGCTCAGGTATAAGAGTAATTTGTTCCTTTTTAAATTGAGCCTGAAATTGTTGATTATGGATTCGTACTTGCTGAAAGGAGACGTGATATTTGTGAGAGGAGACATGTCAATGAGTTAGGTTATTCTTCCTCTTTTATTCTAGTGTTGAATGAAATTTTGTGTGATAGCTTGTTAGAATTTAATTCTTTTTGTGGAATGAGACATAATTCTTCAAGTTTTGGTGATTATGAACTTTAAAAAGTATTTTCTACTAGTGATATGGAGATACATGACTATGAAAACTTTAATGCTTATGTGCATAGCTCGTTTAAAGAAGAATCTTTAGGAGGTGTAATTGAGGATGCTTGGTTATATCATAAAAGTATTCAATTTGATACATGTTTTAGGGATCTTGTGTCGTCTTTATCATGCCCATTGAAATATTATATTAATAGCACTAAATTGAGATTGCATGTATCATTCCCTATGTCATCTAGACGAGAATTTTATTGTGTTTATATAAATGGAAAACTTTTCTATTGGGATGATGATGTCCACATGCTTTTATAAGTGTGTATTTGTACATGCTAAGCTTAGTTGAGTTAAGTGGACACATGGTCACTATCTTGTGTTGTTTCTACCATTGATGATTGTGATTAATGAATGTTGTTTACTAATGCAAGTCTTCTTGATTTTGTGAGGTTTAAATTCGAGGATGAATTATTTTCAAGAAGAGGGGAATGATAGCATCCACGGTGGCATAGCCCTATTAAAGTTGACGAATTTCAGTGAAAAATCAAGAAGATGGTTATCATGCAAGAAAATCTAGAATGAGCCCAAGAATTATGAAGAGGAGTAAATTAAGTGCTCTATATATATTTCATGGTTCAAGTCCAAATCCAAAAAGGAGAACAATTGAGCCCACATGGAGCCCCACATTGAGCCTAAAGATATGATAATGCCCAAACAAATTGAGCTAAAGTACATGTGGGTGTTAGTGCAAATTTGCAGCTTTTTCCTTATTTTTGTTAGATAGTTTTTAGGAGAATTTGGTATTATTCTTATTACATGTTTTTCTAGTTTAAAAGTTTCCTAGTTTGCTTTTAGTATTTATTATTTTCATAAAAGTAGAATTCCTATTCCATGCTATACTTGGGATAGTTTTTCTCTCTCTATATGTAGGGATGAATTTTGTTATTTTCAAAACACAACATTATTATTAGTTGAGAGTTTCTCTTCTTTACACCTTCGTGTGTGGTTACTTGAGATTTATTTTGCAACCTTATATGAACAATTCTTTAAGAGGTAAGATTAATTCTTAACTTGATATTTTTGATTTTTATTCGTAAATGAGAAAAAGATAATTAGTCTTATACTAATTATTGTCTCTAATTTTTTCAAATTAGGGGTCTAGATCACCTTTTGATCTAAGTTCTTGAATTGATTCTATTAGTATCATAATTAGCCCTAATCTACTAATTTTGAATAGTAAGATCAATTAGGGTTCTTAGCACTTTATTTTGAAATTAGAGGTTTTATTCACAAATGTCATCTATTTTTAACTTGTTGTCTTTAATCTTCATATTTTTGCTTTCACATAATTTTCTTGTTTATTCAATCAACCCGATTTTTATCAATTTGGTATCACACTAGTAGGCCCTCTTAGCTCTGGAGTTATAAGATCACATACTAGGGTGCAACTGAGTCAAGATAAGATCAAAGTCTAGTCGTTGCGGAAGGGTTAAAGATCCCCACCAATTGTTACTCAATAGACGTAGATGTGAGCAATTAAATGGGAGTTCGTGGGGTCGAGTTCTATGGAGGCTGTTCCCAAGGACTTATCTATAAATTGCCTTTTATTCATTCATTGTAATTTATGGAAATAGTGTTCATTCACTAAGCAATACATTTCAGTTCTCTTATGTAGCCAATCTCTCAAGTTTCATTACTTGTTGTTTTAATTTTTATCAATAAATATCAAGCTTAGCCGATGATGCTTCTATCTATCAACACTAAATTTCAGGCTCATTCTATTCATTTACTTCATTATTTAAATTTAATATCATGTTTGTTGTTTTTTCTAGTTTTTTCACATTAATGAGTTATAATATACAAATGGCATATTTAGATCATCTCGATTTACATTATTTTTGAGTCATATTTATAAATTCAACTGTACTATTTCAAAGAAAAATATCTGCTCCTATTTTCTTTCACATATACTACAAAGTATCCTTTAGGGAAATCACGGGGAAATCCATTTTCATTTTTACTAAAGTTAGGACAATTTTTTGAAGATTTGTTTGAGGGGTGTTGTTTGAGTTGTTTTGTTCAGAGCAATTTTCTAATTCGATATTTTTTCTAGGATTACGTTGGAGAGAAATAAAGATCTTAGAAAAAGTAGAAAAAAATTACTAGATTTGTGTTGTAGATACATCGATTGCTTGAACCTAGAGCTGCTGGAGTGGTACTTAGACGTTGGTATAAGAATTTGTTAAGTAGTTATTTAAATTTCATTTAGGTCTCGTATGTTTGTTATAGAAGTTTGCTTATTGTAATTAGTAGCCCAGTCATTTGCTTGGTGAAGCATATTCCATCCCCTGACAAGTTAGTTACTTCGTTAGTGGTCAAGCTGTCTTTGTCCGGCTATTCCCTCTTTCCTGCTCTTATAATTGTACGCTCAACCCTTGGATTAAGCTTTGCTGATATAGCGAGGTATGTATACGGAATACTATAAAGATTTTTATTCTCACAGAATTAGAACATAGCCTAGTTTTCTCTCCTTTTGCATAGCTCTTGATATCCAAATCGCATCATTTGGTATCGAGCCTGCTGGTCTGCACAGGTTATGGCATCGACTTTCAAGCGCGCGATGCTCTGGCAAGGAAAATATCCAGCTGGATTATTGACTCGCGTGAGACGGGACCAAATGGAGGAATCTAGGGACAAGGCCATGAGTGGTGAGAGAAGTTAGTCTCATGACAAGCCGAAGAAATGAGGATAAGTATGTGGCCAATACGGAGGTTGGAGATGATTACTCTCCTGTGGATCCATTTGGATTCATGAGTAACCTCCAAGAACATTGGGGCATGGGGTTCTAGCACAAATAATATTTCTCGAAAACACAGGGGCCTCCGGGAAGTGGTGGAAACCAAATAGGATCTAAACTTACCTCACGGGAATTCTGATGAAGGTCGATAAGTTCGTTTCGTTTTAATGGCACTAATCTCAGATCTTGGCTTTATAAGATTGAGTAGTTTTTCTCGATAGATAACATCCATCCCTATGTGTGAAAATTATTTCTATTCACTTTGATGGCCTTGCAATTGAATGGCATCAGCCTACATGGAAACGGAGGACGATACCTACTCCTGGCCCAGGATGAATATTTCTATGTCGTTATTGATAGATTTGGTGCTGAATACAAAGACCCTATGGAAATTTGAGATTAAACTTCTTCACCAAACTATTGAGATCTCGAACTACGAATAAGTTTGATAGAGCCATGGCAAGATTATCCTTGTATAATGAGAATCTTTTGATAGATTTGTTTTATCAACGGCCTTAAACGAGAAATCAAGGACCTTTGTTAAAACCCACGAGACCTTATTCCTTACCCGTACCTACCAACTAGCAAAACTCCATGATTCAGCCTATAATGCTAAAAAATCCTCAAAACATTCCTCCCATAACCTATCCTTTTCTCCTAAACCCCTCTGACTCCATAAATAACCCTCCCAAACCATCCTTAGAGCAATAATTCTAAACCTTCCCTTGACTTCCTGCAGTGGAGTTTAGCGAAATAAGGGGATACCTCCCAAGGTTGAATGATAAAAGATTGAAAGGCTTGTGTTACTTCCATGTGAAAGTTCTTCCACGAGTCACAAATGCAAGTCCTCTAAACAACTTTACTTATTAGAGTTAAAAGTGAGTGGATGGTGATTATGAGAATATAGAGGACCACGATAGTTATGTATGGTTGAGGTGGAAGCTGGTAAAGAAACATTTCCATGGCGAAACAAGAGAGGGGGAGTGGTAATGCAGTCAAGTTGGTCACTCTCGAACAACGTGCTATCTCGCTTAAATACTTTTCTGATGGTGTATTTTGACTATCGAGACCTTGAGGAGTAGCTGATTACACGAACATGTACTTTTGTCGATTGTGCTCATTGACTCTTGGTAGCACCCAAAATTTCATTGATTCCAAAATTGTGGAGAGATGGAGTTCTCAGCGCGCAGATTGTAAGGTCTCGATCCGATTAAGGTAGGGTGATGGAAATCTTTGTGAATCTCTTGAGTGAGTGTGCAATAAATTCAATGACTTATGGGTAGAACTATTTTTACATTTGATATGTTGGTCTTGCGTTTAGGGTCAAATGTGATGTTGTTTAGGAATACGGTGGTGGCAGCTATTGGGGATATCACTATGAATTTTAGCAAACTCGCATGAAAATTCAAACATGGGGGAAGAGATAGTTTGTTGAATGGTGAGATTTACAGTGCAACAGTGGATGTAAGACCCCTTAACAAAATGATTAAATGTGATGCCTGCACAATTGTTCATGATCAGAGTAGTTTCTATTAGGCAGAAATCCAAGTGGATAACCAAAGGATCCATTACTTTAGTGAGTGTGATTAGTTGTTCTCACGAACCTCTGGGGTCCTTGCCCTCTAGGGACTCCTTTGATCATAAATTCCTCTGTTTGGTAGTGAGCCTATAAATATTATTAGATCCTATAAGATATTCACTAACCACAAGGATATTATTGAGGGATAATTGAGGGAGATGCTAGAGTTGGGGATTGTGCGAACTGTTCTAGCCCTTATACTAGTCCTATAGTGCTTTGGTTTAGTAATAAGGATGACTCTTTGAGAATGTGCATTGATTATAGGGCCCTGAATAAGTTAACCATTAAAGACAAGTTTCCTATACCGTCATGAGGAGCTGTTGGATGAATTGGGAGGTCATGATTTATACCAAATTTGGATCTTAGATCAGTTATCATGAATAAGGGTTGATTACGCAGTGTAGCCAAAACAACTTCAAAACTCCTACCGAACACTATAGGTATTTGGTGATGCCTTTTGGACCTTAATACACATATTATTTTCAAAGTCTCATGAACCACTTTTTAAAGAATATATCGGGAGTTCATTTTTGAAGTGATAACTTTGATGATATTACAATTGTTTAGTAAGGGAGGTGGAAGAACATTTAGGCTTCTCAAAATTACCTTTGAGATCTTAAAGGCCTAAATTTGTTTGTGGAAATCCAAAATGTTCTTTGGGACAAAAAGTTGAATACCTTGTCCATTTCATTTGGTGAAGGTGGGCCCGATCTAAAGATCTCGGCGGTATAAGACCTTTACCCAGCTAATGTCGTGCAACTAAGGGGATTCTTAGGATTAACTGGATATTGAAGGAGATTCATAAAAGTGCGACCTCATTGAGACAACTAAGCGATTTTCTTAAGGAGGTTTCCATTGGACAAAAAAAAAAGGCTGTAAAACTTTTGAAAAGAGCACGAAAATGGCCGCCGCCCGTACTTGCCTTGGCTTTCTGCTGATAGTTTTGATGGTGTAGTGGAGACGATGCTTGTGATGTAGAATTGGGGCAGTTCTCATTACCTTGAGGACATCCGATGTACACAGTAGTAAATGTTTATCCCCGAACACCAATGTACTCATTTTATGACAAGGAGATTCTATCTTTGGTGTTAGATGTTAGCAAAATGGTCTCGATAACGAAGGCATTTTTGGCCAGCCCAGTCGGAAGGCTTTCTCAAATTCTTTCGGAATAGAAATTATATATACAAGATCCCAGGATGAAGTAGGTGCTAGAATTATGCAATTTGATTTCTTAATTGAATACAAGAGGGTAAGAGATAATGTATTTGCTACTCCTTATCAGAAATTTTTGCCATTCTGGGTGAACTTTCCTTTTGTGAATACTATGAGCCACCTTATTTTAAATAATTTACAAAATGGGATGAATACCAAGGACTACTAAATATAATTAAATTGGTAAAAGACTATGATGGGAATACAAGGGAAACACTTTATCAAATCAACAACTCGGGGAATAGGAAGTTGGTGATTGGTGACCAATTCAAGCTGAAGGGAAAGGTATTGATTGAGAATTGGCATGACCATCCTGTGGGAGGAGCGTGCAGGATCGAAATAGCAACTTTACAAAGAGAATAACATCATTGTTCTTTTGGAAGGAGTAGAATGACATAGCATGGTATGCTTGAAGCGATGTGATATGCGGAAAAACAAGTATGATAATGCACCTTACTGCAGTCTCTTTGTAGCCATTGGAGATCCCTAATACAACTTGGTCAAGCATTAGTATGGATTTTGTGGAAGGTTACCTAAATCGATGGGAAGTCGTTCATTTGTGTAGTAGTTGATTAATAGTATGCACACTTTGTGGGTATTGCTAAATCTTATCTGACAATGATCTTGCACAATTATTCTTGACAACATCTATAAGTTACATGGCATGCACGAATACATAGTGAGTGACAAAGACTGAGTGTTTGTGGCAGGGTGTGGAAAGAACTTTTTATGCTCGTAGGGTCATATTAAGCACTTCAACAACTTATCATCCCAGTAGTCGATGGACAGACAAAGGTGTTACACAAATGTTTAGAAACTATCTAGATATTATTATTTGATGCACCAACAAATTGGTTTTTACCTTCCTTTGGTGGTAATTTGGTACAACACTACCTATCCCTTAGCTATACAAACCACTTCATATGAAGCAACTTTATGGCAGAAGCCACCATCCGTACAAGCACCTCTTTGTTTCTAGAGATGCTATTATTAAGTGAGCAAGTCGACAAAAGTGGAAGCAAGGGAACTTAAACTATAGTACGATCAAGTTCCATTTGGAAAGGGCTGACAAAAGATGACAACCTATGCTAATTGTTGGGATATATGTAATTTGATGATTGAAAGAATCGATGAAACATGTCAGTCAATTGTTCCAAGGAAGTATAAAATTTACAAGAAGGCGACATGACAGTAGTAAATATTCAAATAGAGATAATTTGCACGTATCAAAAGATGGTTAAGCCACGTCACACAATTTCGGTAAAATAAATATGTGTGCTAAATTGAAGTGTTGGAGTTCTACTACAAGACTAAAGCAAATAGTTTGACTCGAAGAAGGAGTCTCACTTGGAGTAGACTCTAAGTCAAGAGTTTGACTTAATGGAGTTCGAAGTGAATAACAACTTACGAAGAGTTGTAAGTATCTTGATTTGTAAGAGTTGGAGTTTTATTAAAACACAAAGGAAGCCAAGAGATAGACTTGAAGAAGGCTCCTACTTGGAAGTAGACCTCTAAGACGGGCGCGAGGTTGTTGCTACAAAGAGATTCAAAGAGGAACTCTTTGAAGGATTTGTGTATATATAGAAGTAGAACTTCGAAAAGAAACTTGTGTACTCACAAGAGAAAAATGAAATATGTAAAGTGGAGATTTTGCACCATTTAGAGTTGAAGAAATTCAATTGTGAACTTGGTCCTAGTAAAGTAATAGGCTAGTTAGCAATCTTGTACTAGGAGTTAGTCATTGAGTTGTAATTGATGTAATCTTAATTCGGTAATTTATAAAGCTGGATTAAGAGAGAGTTTTGTCTTTAAGTAGAGTATACTAGGAGACTTTGGGAACACATTCCTAGGGAGGAGTGTGAATAGGTAGGAATTAAAGTTTATAGTTCCTTTAGTTACAAGTGGTGCTAATGGTGTTTGAAGAGACTACGAAGTTGGTGAAGTTGGATAAAATTACGCCAGGTACGGAGTGCGTGATTTTTCACCTTTTTAGTAGGGTGTTTTCACGTAAAATATTTGTGTTCTTCTACCATTTACTGCATTATTGAAATACATCAGACGACTGTTTCAATCGTAGGCAATAAGCTAACATAAATAGAGTAAAATCGTGGTGATGCGGTATAACACTAGTCCTGGCCGACGGGGGTATTTGAGAAGAGAGATGCAGGTGCACTAAAAATCAACCTTACAAGCAATACACTATCTACCTCCCCTTTTTTCAAGTTAGCGACCAAGTACTATGATCCTTTACCAAGTATTGCAAAAGATTGATCTAGTAGCTGTAAATTGGCCTTACTAGAATCCACATCACTAATGTTATTTGTTCTCAGCATCTGCATGGCGTGCGGAATTAAATGCGAGTAATATAGTGGCTCTTTTTAAAACCGGAATGTCGAACCGCCAAGGTGGACTACATTCCTCTAACTATCTGGTCCGAGTGTGATATTAAATAAAGAAATATTGAATTATAAGAGTTTTCGAGGGAAATTTAATTAAGTCTAATTTTGGTCAACGAAATAGCAAGATTCACTCACAGGAGCAACATGATTAAAACCCCATAATCATGCGCTATTACGGGTACGATGGTTTAAGTATGAAACGGTCAATTGTCGTCTCACATATTTAGAATTGTATGTTCATGACCTTTCGAGCCTCACAAACACGACAAACTAGCCTCATTGCATCGTTGTGAGCAAGGATGCTAATTCTGAGTCGTGGGCAATTAATTACGTGGATGTGGTTTACGTGGAAATAATTAGGGACTCTCGTACACCTAATCATTATTTCAACTATTTCCAGTATTAGCCAGTGGTGATGTGATAATTTTGAGTTGGTCTCTAGCTCGTCCCGTTTTATCAACAGCGAGGCATTAGGTGTATCTCTATCCTAACACAAATTATATCGTGAGATACAATCATGCTCGCATTCTGTGTTCGGCCTAGGTAGGCGCACTCGACAAATGCACAAGTTAACGTGTATGTTTTAGTGGTGATCAATCATAAAAACAACCAATAATCGAATGTAAGACAAAACAACAATCGTAACTTAATTCCTAACACAAATTCATAAAAAACACAATCATAATTCATGTGGTTTCAACCACAGAGGAAGGGTTCTAGTCATTCATGTTCGTAAAACTACAATTTATAACTAAATTAACATACTTACAATTGGTAGAAGAATTTGACAAACCCCTAGATGAGTTCTCCCTTCTCCCTTCACTCCTAGGTGGTTTTCGAGGAATAAAATCGTGACAAAATGATTTTAGTCATGATTTTAAGAGAAATTTAAGGGACCGATTTATAGTAAATGAGAATCGTTTAAAATTTGGCTGTCGTGGAATGGCAGGTGTCCTGAGGTATATCGCGGAGCACTACCTCAGTGACACGGAGATAACGCGGATGCTCTGCGAAAATTGCCTCGGGATGCGAAATTCTTTGAGGGTCCACTTGCGTCTTTGCCGTGACCACCCATTTGCTAAATGCAGCCCAGCGTTAGCATCTTCTTTAGCCTTATTTAACTTTGGCACTTAACCTGTGTATGTGGAGCACTGCACGCATCTTTGCCTTGTCTTGTCTTGCTGGCATGGGCGTGCTCTGGCTTATTTGGCGCCCGGCACCACGCACAACATGGTATTGCTGGCGTGACACCCACTAAGGCATGCTCCGCTTCAGAGCTTTGAATTTGCTCCCAACTCCGTTCCTCTGCCGCCGACACGAACGGTTGCAAATGTTGAACTTTACAAAACAAGTTGTCAGCAACGATTGTTTGTTCATATTTGCTAAAATCATGAGCCTGTGCGCCACTAAATTAATTATTAACAAGATAAGAACAGATGTAAAAAAGCATCACCAGACGCTCTTGTGCGAGAATCTGTACCCTACGCCATTTCACGCTTAAAGACCTGTAAAGTACGGCGACCACCACCCTGCCGCTCACCAAGATGGGCTGGTCTGACCGTGCCCAATAAGACCACCGACCACTGAGGAAGGTGACCGAGAGACATAGGCTTCATACCTCTAAGTCCACAATTGATAGGAGCATTGCCTTTTGACCAACTTAACGAGGAAGATTATCATGCCTTGAAAAGAGTAGGTTTCTTTAATTCTTCCTCGAGGACAAGAAATCTTTTAAGGGGGAAAGAAATGTTGGATCATCGATTGATTGAACCTAGAGCTGTTGGAGTAAGTACTTAATTCATTGGAATAAGAATACGTGAACTAGTTATTTAAATGTCATTTAGATCCCTTATGTTTGTAATAGAATTTTGCTTATTGTAATTTGGACCCCAGACATTTGCTTGGTGAAGCATATTCCCTCCCCTGACAAGTTAGTTACTTGGACAGTGGTCCCAACTGTCCTTGTCCAGCTATTTCCTCTTTCCTGCTCTTATAATTGCACGCTCAATATTCTGAAATATTATGAAGATTTTATCCTAATTTAGCATTAGATTGATATCCTAGTTTTCTCTCTCATTTTTTCTGCATGGCTCTTGATATCCAAGTGTATCAATTTGGTGTGAACTAAGATTTTCTTATTTGGGGAAGAATATTGGGAGAAAAAGAGAAGCGGGGAACCCTCTCTCGTTAGATTTGTTTCTTTTTATTTTTAAAAAATTATTTTTAAAAGCATCATTTTTATAGGTCGAATTCATCAGACATCTAAATTTGAAATTATTTTTGTGGAAATATACTCATTTAAAAGGCATTCTGAATTTAACGCTTGGCGAGTTATTGTGCTATTTTGACACTTTTCATTGACTCAGCCAAATATGTAAAGAGTGTGTAATACACTTTTCAATAACATATCAAAATGATGAATTAAATAAGACACGTGACATTTGAGTTTGAAATAATAATTAAAATGAATTATGAAAAAATATTTTTCATCAAAATAATTTAAAATTCAAAACCCCAAGCCCACCTATCCAGCCCCTCCTTTCCCCCTCATGCTTTTTTTACTAATAAAATGAATAGCTCTTACCAACATTTTTCAGTGAACTTTTTAAAAAAATTTCAGATATGTTCACATCATTACTACAAACATGGGGTGAGGTGGCTGCCCAAAAGAAAAGATGAAGGGTGTGGGGGTCGTCAAAGGATTGGAGGGTGGGCGGCTGACATCTATTTTTTTTTTTTTTTTTTTCGAATTTTTCAAAAAGTTCAATTTATTTTTTGATTTTGATTTTATACAAAAATTTTCATATGTCCTCAGAGAATGGTGGCAACCTTCATTTTTTCCGGTGAACAAGATAACAATAGTGGAAGTTATTAATGATGAATATTATTGATTCAGGCAAAAGAAAAGAAGAAGAAGGGAATAAAGTAAATTCCCTCTTTTGAATTTGTTAAATGTTAGAGTGAAAATCTTATAAATTGATAATAGTGAAAACTAGTCAATGTATTCATTTCTAACATATATTAAGTAAAATAAGTTTTATTATGTCTTTTTGAATTCTAAAGATTAAGTCTAAAATAAAGGTGGTGATGAATTGAAATGGGGGAAGTAAATTTGAGAAAGTTTCTTTAAATTTCTTTGCTAAAGGAACTTTGTCCCATTAATTCGGGAAAGAGATTTAACATCTTATATTGAAAATGCAATATTTAACTATTAAAGAGTTGGGAAGTCTCTCTTGTCTTATACGTGCATCCATCGGCCCAGTCTTGGAGTTTTGTAATTGGTTAATACATTTTAGATCAAATTTGTTAAAATTTGAGATTTTCTTTCCACTTGGCGGTTTACGCCTTGGGCCGTGAACGGGATATCCACTGCGTTTTGCGGTGCACGCGGAACTTTCTACCTTGGGCCGTGGCTGCAATTTAAAACTGCGTTTGCCGGTGCCGGTGCGGAGTCCCGATCCAGTCAAAATTCAAATTTCCCAAATGGTAATTTATAGACACCTTTGTGTGAACATTCATGTTTGTAGTTGTTGATACCCAATCATGGATATATATTCGAGGCTTTGCCTCGGATGATTTTTAACGAACTACAGCATATAGAAAATCACATCTCTAAAACGAAAAATATTTTCTCTCTTACGCATTCTACGAGAAAGTTTTTTTAAAGAAAAATTGTAAGTGTATAATTGATTACACTCACATTCTTTGATTCGTTGGAGTTCTGTGATTTGCATTTGCCTCTATTATAGAAAACGGTCTTACGGTACATCACGGGAGGAAATATGGAAATGCGCAGCCAGTGAGGGGTTATAATTTTCTTGAGACATACAAAGTTTGTGGGCTCGGAATAATTTTTCTACTTCATCTGTTTAATATTGTTTTATTTTTAAATTAAAAAACGAGATATTGAGAGTTTATTAAACTAATCAAAATACGAGATACCAATAGTGTCACAAGTGAAAGGTGGTATCGATGTTAGGTGTCTTTCTATGGGTTCAACCTTTTTACATTTAGTAACTCTTTCTTATATGTGTATGCAAATGATACAGTTTTAGTTGAGGTGTGTAAGTGAAAAATGGTGGCTTATTGAGTGTCTCGATTGATCAAGCTTTTTTTAATATTTATTAACTACTTTAACAAAACAACAACAAGCCATGACTTTCTTCCATGGTTCTCTTCAAAAATGAAATTTATGATTTTCAAAATTTTTAATTTAAAATTGTAAATCAAAAAATCTATTTATTTTTAAACTCTAGCACAAGTTTGCTAATAAATGGTGACGATGGAGTAGTATTTATGAGGGAGAGTGAGAAAGTCATGTGGGAGTATACAGGATCCAAATAGGCAGTAAATGTTTTTTGGGGTTAGTCTTGTATGAGGGCATGTGAGGGCCTCTTCTTCCCAAATGGTTTCATGCCCCACTTCAATTTGTCACCTCTTCTTAAGGCATTAGAATAGAGCACTCACCCTCCCCACTATGTTCAACCCCTGTTTGTATTTTCTTGTTTTTTTATTTAATTACCTGACGGAGTGAAAGAACATAAAAATATTCAATAGAAATAATACAGGTACAAGTGAAAGACTCAATAATAATTGTATAAAAAAAATATATTAAATTTATAAAAAAGAGGTAGGAGAATTTAGTCGATCAAATCATAAATTCTTAAATCTCCCTCTCTGGGAAAATAAGTGAAAAAACCAGTTTTATTATAATCTTTAGAAAATCAAATTAGATTAAAATTAGAAAATCTATTTCAATATAAATTTGCCAAACAAATCCTAAAATGATTTTGAATTACTTAAATTATGAAGTGTGTTGATTTTCCTCAGCAAAGTAAGTAATTTCAGGCATTTGTCTGAAATCCTTGTTTATAAATGGATCTCCATAAGAAGTTAGGTATTTTTAATTGTGCGCATTATATTGATAGGTTAATTTAAAGCTTTTCATAAATAAATGAATAAATTGTGAAATAAAATGAGGGAGAAAATATTTTGAAAGTGTTAAATAATTTTAGGGTAGGGATTATAAAGACGCTTATAGAGTTTCTTCTGATTAATTAATGTGAAGCATCAGCTCAAACAAAGAGATCAAGCTTTGACATCGTAGTCACTGCCTACTCAGCAGGAAAATGCTCTTTATGGAAACGTATCTTTCGCAGTTTCACATGCATCTTCTCCACTCATTATTTTATATAATTTTGGACCACTTTGAGATGCATGAAATTAATAAACCTGCATCTCGTTCAAGCCAACTGCCTAATATACCGTATCTACCTGCACCTGAGTTTAAGTTTCATGTGCACATGATATCTATATACAAGCATCTCAACATCTAAGAATGTGGCATAGTGATCAATGAAACGAATTGAGTTACTATTTTCGACCAATGATAACGGATGCACTCCTAACTCCAAACTCCTATGATACTGACAGAGTGTATTAAATCAAATAGAGACATAATGCGTATTAATAGTACTATTTTGTTAAAGGACGAACAGTTAAACTTGGCTGGTCAGGCCTACAAATTGTGGGGTGAAAAATAAAAAATGGAGAGAACATGCAAAAGCAGCACACCTGCAGGTGAAGGAAAAAAGATATGTATATGGTATAGTCTCTATCACAAACTGGTGATTCAGTGCCCACTCTTGTCCTTCCTACCTACAACCCAATCAACTTAAGAGATGCCTTCCCTTCCCTACCACAATAGTATAGTAGTTGTTTTCTCTTCCAGTAACACTTTGAAGCAAAAGTATCACGTACACCTGCAACAAAGGATAATAGCGCAATCGGCAATTTTAGTTTATGAGTTTTGGATATATTTTTTTAATTACTGAATTTTAATAAATTATTTATATATATTAAATTAGAATTTCTATCTGAATATAGAATTTGGAGTCAAAGTTGTTGGATTCTGCGCTCACTGCCCCTAACAAAACAAGACTAATTACATAGTTTACCGTTTTAATACTGTTTTAGTTTATTCAAAAAGCCATGAAAGTTTAAGAAAGTGAAAGATTATTAATTTTATAATTATTAAAATGCTCTTTGAATTTTATGGTCTTAAATAAGCCATATAGAATATCAGAATTGAGAGCTACCAAATCTCGAAAGTTAAGAGAATTCATTTTAAACAGGCCCAAGCGTAAATTGGAATGGAGAGTCGTACGTAATCTACACACTCCCATTTTAGCTTAAGTGCCTTAGTGGAGTGAAGGGTGAAAAACCATGGCACAAAATTACGTATTTTTGAGTTTATACTACATTTATTATCAAATATTTATAAGAAAGCCCATGCCGTTCTTTAGATGTGTTTTCGCTCTTCTCTCATTTGAGTAGAAAAAGAGTTTAAAAAAGTAAGAAAAATTTATGTTTATTGATATTAAACTAAAGATAAATATATTATACATGTCCTTAGAATCTTGTAAAATATTGAAATTAAAAAGTTAATAAAATATAAAAAAAGACATTCTTCTCAAACAAAATTTATAAAAAATAAGACAATTAATTTGAAACGAATGGACAAAGGGACAAAGGAATGAGTTCTGCAGTCCTTCATTTATATTTTAACTATCTGATTATGTGGCTGCAAACCAAAAGAGTTTTATCTTCCAAATATGTTCTTGTAGTTGTTATATATTAGTTTATATAAATTTGTGTTTTTAATAAATTGAGATACTTTCAAACCCTTTTTGATAAGAGATAATTACATGATAAAGTAAACTTTATCTCTTTAATTACTTTTTATATAGTGGTAATTTTTAAAAATTATCAAATATAACTATACTTTAAATTTTATAGTAAATTTTAAAATATATCCTATCGCAGTCATTCATTACTAATTTCTTCATTGCCTTTTTCCTCCTCTTCCTTCACTCTATCAAAAAATCTCAGCACTTTAAATGTAGAAAACAAAACATAAAAAGAAATTAAGCATTCCCACATGAACAAGAACACGAATACAACGTACTATATGATGTTAAATTTTGAATTTCATTGGTTGTTTCATTAAAAGATGGAACTTCAGAAATCCTTAACCAAAACCTGGAATGTTTTTGAAGTTGCAAAATTGGAAGTGTGTTGTATTTAGAGTGTTTTTGGATTGTATCCTTTAAAGGGTATACTAAATTTGCATGTCCATTAGTTAAGTCTTGTATCTGGATCGAGATCGAGATTTGAATTTATGGTGATGGTTGGAATGATTTTCGATGGTAATACAAGTATATCATAAATATAAACGTCGCCTAATACAAAGTAAATTCTTGTATCATTTGATACGAGTGAATTATTATATAGTTAATATAGGGCGAATTTGAAAGTTATATCAGCATTAAAGATCGAGTTTCAAAAAATTGTATAAGTGATAGTCGAATATCAAAACTATTACTCGTTTTGATAATTAGTCAAACTATTACTATATTTGAAAATGGAGCCTCAAAGGATTAGATTCTTTATAAAATTTTCTCTATTTATAATGCATGATACTGATTAACTTTTTGAAAGTGAGGTATGTACCATAATCTTTTACGGCCTTATTTTCTTTATTCTTAGTTTCTTCTTATTCTTTGTTCCCACGGTCAGGAGCTATTTATAACTAGCTAATTAAGAGCTATTATCAATTAGAATATTGGTTGGACTAAAAAATTGAAGTATCCAAGCTCCATTTAAAAAAAAAATCCTTTTCAACAAAAGTTGCACTATTCATTTACCACTTAGATTGGCACATTCAATTTGGTAAACGTAGAAAACTTTGAGCCCCCAAAAAATGCTTAGTGAATAGTGATGGCCCGGTGATGTCATCTCACAAAAATGTAAGGGGTGAAATCGGATTAAGGATATGTGGCATCATTGAAACGGGCTCGGAGCGGCGGTCACAGGGCGACAACAACAAAGGATCTCGGGAGGCTCTCTGAAATAACGACGAAAAGAAAAACTATCTTGTGCCGAATAAAGATCTCGAGGATTGTTGCCCTCAATGATGTGGCATAAAGGACAAGCGGGGAAAAAAGTGTTTATGGCTCAGTGCAGACCCGAGCTTATTTTAGGTACAGGGCATGCAAGGATATTAGGTTTGGCACTTTCAATGGACTAGATGCGTGGTGCAAGAATATATGTTTTAGTACTTGGGATCTAGTGACATTTTCTTATTGGTCAAGGCCTTAACTCACGCCTATAAATAATCGACCCTTCTCAATTGTAAAGGCCAGTTTCTGTTTTTCTCTCAATGAAAATTTTAGCAATATACTATTTTCTTGGGCTACAGGCATTTCTCTTTACTTTCTTAAATACAACAGTTGTATGAGAATAGTTGATTAGCGGAGGCAAGGGGTCTCAAATTCGTTAAAGTTTGCTCGGACACGCATATGATTTATTCTTTCCAACTTTAATTAGCTTATTTTGCTATACTTTTTGCTTGTTTTTCATTGTCTACTAATAATCAAACATGATGCTAGATCGGATCTAAAATAGGATTGAATTATAACGCGATCTTGGCCCCTACAGTTAAGTGTGCAGTTGAGGGTAAACGGTTTTACACCCATTGTGGGAGTCGGAGCAACTATGGGTTTAATTTTTTTCTTGCTAAGCTTGGCTATGTCTTATTTTGCGAGGCATCGAGGTTATGGCTAATGACGGAGACTGAATCATGAATCGAGTTTCGATAAACGCCTCTATATGTAAATAGTGGCAATAATGAAATTTATAGTAAGAAGAAATTCATCAACTTTAAAAAATCGTGCCACGGCGAGGGTGCGACAAGATTTCTTCTCTTTGTTATGAATGATTCTAGTGGGTAGACTTATCAAAATGAGAAATGAACTATTTCCTCAATATGGGTGCAACTAATATGAACACACAAGAAGGGTTTATAGGCCCACTTATTGGAAACGAGAGGAAATGAAAGAAATGGCTAGTATGGAAGACCTTCAGCGATCCTCAAGGTTTGTGGATTTCCATAAGTTGGTGGTCGGGGATGGAGGCCCGGGGGTGGGAGGATGAATGAGCTCCGGAAAATGTTGCCTAAGTGACCTCGAATGTTTCGGAGGGGATATGTAAGACTCCCTCAATGATTTGGAACAGTGACGGGACGGAAGAACACGTAGTTACGGGAGGTCGAGAATGAGTTTGAAACTCACTATGGCCATAGCAACAATAATGATAAATTTTGTTGAGGAAGGAGATGAAATCCTAGTATACAAAGTTGCAGTCTCGCATGAATCACATCCCGAAAACCACCTCTCGTAAAAAGGCCGGACTCTAGGTTATACGTACCAAAGGATTCCATATATGGACAACGCGCGACTAAACCTATCTCGAAAAGGTTTAAAATGCGATATTTCTAAGAAATGCGATAGGAATTCAAATCTTCAAGAGAATTTGCTTTTCTTCACAATGGCGAAATGACGACAATGACCTAACAAAGGAGGTAGGAGTTTGTAATAGTGAAGAAGTTAGGAGAGACCCTATCGGGAAGAGCTTTGGTATGGTATTCTCTTTTTACACGAGAATTCTATTGATTTGTTTAACATGTTGGCATACGGTTTTATGGAACCTATCTTTGGACCCGTAAAAATTTATTGGCCACTGAAGAATATTTTCAGATAGAACAAAGGGTATAGAGATACTCGGGATTTCATCGTGAGATTCTAGAAAGAAAGGAAGCAACTGCCAATAGTGCGAGATAGTGATCTTTGGGAGGCCTTTGCTAGAGGTTGAATCCAGGAGCTCAATCTCTTATTCAGGCTCCAAAGGAAAGCGGAATGAGTTCGAGCCATGACTTGAGGACGTTCAAATTAGCTATGAGAGTCAGCCAGTTGTTCGAGATTAGCTGTCGAGATCGTTGGCAAGGTGCCTCATACATGGAGTGAGACAAAGGTTGCAAGGGACGATGGTATACTAGCGGAAGTTTGCTTGAAATTCACCTTGCGATGGTTTGACCCCGAAGGTTTCATCTCGAATATGTGAGCACACACTACATATATGAGACGGTATGAAGCGAAGAGGTAGATCATGTATCACGATTAGTCTCGACTAGAGAATAGAGTGGAAAGAGACTAGAAAGGGAGTTGTAAGGATAAGAAAGCCAAGAAACTAGTAGTGTACGTTATTGATGAGGTCCCTCTAGTCTTGGAGTACTATTTTACCATCAATCCAGAAGCAGGTTGGTCACAAATCCATACGAGACATCAAAGGAGTAAAGTTTCCAAAGCCGGTTTGCTCGGGCAGGAGTTCTAAGGATGTGTTTTGTGGTACCGAATACCAAAGGAGCCAGCATGGCGCACTTGGGACTCTCGAAACCTTGTAGAGAAGCGATTCTTGATCTGTTGAAGGATAGCCACCTACGAGATTTCCTGAGTGATCGAGCCAAGAACCACTTCGTGAAAGGTGTCAAGGATAACAAACAAACGCGAGAACTACAAGGTGCCACAGAAATTATAAGCTAAGCATCGTCCAGTAGGATGGAGGGTACATTTCCTCTATTTTTGTTGGTTTTATAAGCATTTATTTTTCATTTTTCCTCCCGATCTCCTACATGTTGTCGGGAATAGCTCTTGTCCTCATGAGGAGAATTTGCTCTTTGGATAAAGGAGTAAACGCGGACATTTGAGATAATAGGAGGAAGAGCTTATGGGAGCCATTAGAAGTGGAGAATCACTACAGTTGAATAACCAATTCAACAGGAGTGCGGAAAGGACATGCTATACTCTTTTTCTTTGTCAGTTTTTATCCCTCGGAGAGTTTTTCTAGCCGGGTTTTTCATGAGGTAGCAATAGGGATTTTCAGGATGAATTAGGGTTTCCACTTTCCCCAAGTGTAAAGGTCAAAGCGACTTTGAAAGACGTTTGATATGAATAAGATAATGTTCTTGAAAAGCATGACACACTTTCTTTGCAAATATGAAGTCCACTAAAGTTTTGAATTTCAAAGACAAACTCCAGAAATCCCAAGTGTAACATGTCGTGAGAACTTGGTAGTCAAAATACCAAGGTCTTTGAGAACAACTCACCTTGAACAAAGAGAAGGGGATAGGAGCCTGGCTCCAGAACCACGAGATCTTGGGCGGCAACCTCCAATCCACAAAATAAGGAATAGCTGAACTTGAGAGTCTCCACCGGTAAGGTCGGACACTGGGAATTGATAAGAGTCGAGAATGGCTTTTTAATTTAATAGACTCGGGACTACTTCTCTAGACAAAATACTAGAACCACCACTCTATTGCAAAAGTAAATTCACGCAGCGCGAGAGTTGATCATTATTTAGCAAAAAAATTAAGGCGACACCGTCGTGCACTCGGTGTGAGGTCCAATTAGGAGTTATGATGAACGGTGAATTTATGCATTTTTAGCCATATTTTGCCCATACTTGCTATATTTTGAGAATAAATTATGTGTATTTTTTGTGATTTATAATATATTTGTGAAAAAGAGCTAATGCACATGAATGATGCTTCCAAGGGCTTAATTGTGGCTTAATAGTGCAAGAATGGCAAATGAAATTGACAAGATGAGTTGATAGAAGTTGACATTGTGCAGTACACAGTGCCATGGCACAGTGCGGCCACGCGGGCAATATTGGTGCCCAGGGAGGCACGGAACGATAGGCTATATTAATGATGACAATAAGCTAACTTAGAATCAATAATTCGGAAGAGGGTTTCTGAATAAAAGAAAAGAAAATAATTCTAACAATGATTGAGTTGTTTATCAAATTATTAAGACTAAATTAGGATTGTGTTCACATAATTTCATAACTTAGTAGGCTTTTACTAGTGATCTATCCACGGTAAAGTGTGTAGGCTTACATTTAGTTAAATCTAATGTCTCTCGACCTTGGTTGTAGTGAATTTCACTTATCTCTCACGGGTCTCAGAAGTGTGTATATTTTGGTCTCACAGCAAGTCTTGACTTAACTATCCTCGGTTAGAGCTCAAGTTAATTTAGATGATGTTTTGTAGCCTCAAATTGCCATTGTTATTTACTTTTCCTAACTTCAAACTCCTTGGTCGGGCAAGTTGAAGATACGGGCAATTAAGCATTAATATGAAGAAAATAACAAGCCACTCAATTCGCCATTCAAGAATTACTATTTTATTATGCCTACATTCGTTAATCCATAATGATTCCCTAACTTTAGCTTAAGAGATTTAGCCGCTCATGTTTATGAAAGAAAAAGCAAAAGATGTAGAAGAAATCATGAATAAATACTTACTTTAATATAAAATTGTTCAACAAAATTTCCAAGCTAAAAGAAATCACAAAGGGCGATGAAATTCTCAACCAATATCCAACTAAGCTATTACACAAATTCCATAAAGTATGAATTGTGCACAATCATTTCAAGAATACATAATATGACACCTAAGACATAAATTAAAGAACATTTATAATAGTAGATTAATCTTTCGTTGTTTCTTCTTGGATTTGACATGGGTTTTACATCTAAAATTCCTAGTCGAATTGGGATAGGAATCATAGCTTGACATACTCCTGTGCGCCATGCTGCTCAAGGCGATGCATGCCATAGAGTGTTGCGCCTATCGATGCACCAAGACTACCGTGTTTCATGCGGGCCATGGCACGGGTGTGCTGCCGATGCCAAGCTTCTATCAACTCATCTCATGGCCCCGTTTTACCATTCTTGCACTTTTAAGTCACAATTATGCCCAAATTCATCGCTTTACACCCTAAAAGCATATATTCATGTGTGTTTGCTCTTTTTCACAAATATATCATAAATTATTTGTTTTTTTTAATTTTGTTAATTTTTTCTCAAAACAGAGCTAAGTATGGGCAAAAATGGCTAAGAAATGCGTGATTCGCCGTTCATCACCACTCCACACTTAAACTATTATTTGTCAAATCTACTACTTTCCTTCTCACATTTAACCATTAAATTCACCCTATGAAGAGGTTTGCTTACACTTAGGTTCGTAAACAAATCAATAAAAGTTCCAACAATTTTACTTCACATGCATATAGGATCAATATACAATTGTCAAAGTTTGAAATCATGGCTTCTCAAACTAACTCAAAGAGATATATTTGAGCAAACATGAATGGTAATACAATTCAGCACTCAAGATGTACAAATCCTTTACCAGCTACATTGTGCCCTCACCATTTGGAAGTTTCCACTTTCACACACCAAAGGTATACCAACAATATTTGGGCCTTAAATAAATAATTTCAGCTTACTCCCAAGGAACTCAACATGGTAAAGACGACCCATAGGCTTTCCCTTGGTGTAATACTCCACTAATATAGAACATCGAATCTAAGATCAGAATTAGGACCAAAACATGATTGTAATGTAGGCTAAGGAACGGGTAGGAACTATTTGACCAAGATAGTGACTAATCTCTCTAGGTGCTTTAATACTTAACAACTTTTGATTTTGTAAGCACATTCTCAATCTCAATTTTTCCTCCTTATACCTCCTTTTTAAAAAAATTTATGATTTTTTTAATATTTTTAATTTTTGAAAATTTTAAACTTTCAATACGGAAAATCTTCAAATTTTTCAAAGCTCTTTCTTATTTTCTTTTCCCATTAATATCACTCTCTTGTTTGTAGTTTCACCTTTTCTTTTCTTCTAACTTCCCACCTTTTAGCTTTTACCTTCACTGTCTCCCACTTATGCTCCTTACATACAAAAAATTTAATTAAAGTGCTCTAGGAGTTATTTGGATCAAACAAAAGGTCAATAAAATAAAAATGGATTAAGCATGTAATATGGCTATCAAAAAAATGGCTAAGACTCCAAAATGGCTAACTAAAATAATCACATTTGGTAAATAAATAGGATATAAGTAGAAATTTGCCAAGAAATGTATATCTACTTTCTAAATTCAACATTCTTATTTCGTTTGCACACACACGGAGCAAGTTCTAGACATCACATTGCAAGCATGGAGTATACTAAAATTCTTCACTCACACAATGACACAAATGGTTCAACAATGGAAATCAAGATTACATAAACACATATATCCATATTGTATGCATAACATAATTAAACGATTTTTCAAGGATATGAGTCAAGTTTCAAAAGATTAAGTGTTCCCTATCTTTTTCATGTAGTTTTGAGTAAATTTCACAAAGTCTCAAATGATACCTAAAATGAAGCACCTAATATTCATAAAGTTCAAGTTCTTTTTCCCTAATGACTAATTTTTCTCCCTTAAGACGATCGTCATCCATCATTATCGGGACAAGTCATGACTCTATGACTAACTAAAAAAATTTAGATCCATTATTGGTTCTAAGGACTATCCACCCAAAAAGTACCAAAAGTAAAAAATCTCGGTGAAACCCAGGCAAAACAAACATTTTAAAAGAAATATTCAAACCAACAAGTATGCAAGATGATATGGACCCGAAAAAAAAACTAGGCCATGCATGTATAGATTTGAAAGCAGAAAGCGTGTGTGTGAGTTCTCTCCACCCCACACATAATCATTGACATCTCTGACATAAAATAATAAACCATAAAGTAGAAGCGTGAAAGAAGAATTCCCTGGGCCTCTAGTCCTCTCATCGCCCGGTGGAAACCTTCCCAGTCATCTCATCGCGTGCCTCAATATGAGTAAAGGGCTTGCTACATCGCGTGCTTCCAGTACGGTGGAGGACCTGCCGCATTACTTTCCCTAGCATGACTAGGCTGCGATCATGGCCCCTTTCGTATGGCGTTGGCCTTTAACCCTCATGCCATTTCCCTTTAGGACTTGCTATGTTAGTGACTTATTTCTGCCTTGACCTTACAAAAAAAATCTAAGTTGTCTTAGGTTGCCTCCCAAGCAGCGCTTGATTTAACGTCACGGCCGACATAGATCCCTTGATTACTTAGACTTCATCAGGTATAGTTCCTCCGGTACTTTCAACTCCTCATGATTACCGGAATAGTGCTTCACCCTTTGTCCATTCAGATTGAATCTTGTTCCATCCTTGGTTTCAAGTTCTATTGCACCATGTGAAAACACTTGAACCACTTTAAATGGTCCTAACTATTTTGATCTTAATTTTTCTTGAAACAAGCATAATGTAGAATTGTATAGCTATACTAAGTCCGTAGGAGTGAACTCCCTCTTTTCAATCATTCATCATGATAAAGCTTCATTCTTTCTTTGTATATGATCTTGGGGATAAGTTCTTGCCCAAGTCTTCATTTGATAGCTTAATTTACTCATGTTTGTCTAGTTATACACTTACATTCTTATGCGATTTTGTGTAAATTTGGGTATGCACTAACCAACGTGATTAGTCCTTGTTTTATAGGTGAAAAATGCATATGAAGGACTAAATAATGATGGGTGAAGTGAAGGAATGAAGTTGAGAGTAGTGCAAAGATGACGGCATCTTTATGGAAAGAGTGGCGGCGCCGACGGCGTGCCACGCAATCGTGTCTTGCGCCAAGTGCCGTTCCACGCCAAGGCCATGCGCGAGATCTTTGCCTCAAGGTGCCTACGCCAGCTTAACCGTGACACGCCCGAGCAATGCACTGCGCCGACAGGCGCGTGTCCCACGGCCAGCCCTGCCAGGACCCAGTAGTGTCTTGCTAGCCATCGCGCGGGACGGCCTTAGTGCCACGGCCCAGTTTGTCGCGCCATGCACCGGCCAAGCAACATTCAAGTGCAAATTCCAGTGGACCTCCGCGTTACCTCCGTGGCATGGAGGAAAATTAGTACGTTCGACTTAGGTACTTGCGGAGCCGTTTCCGCTGACAAACCCAAGAAATTGCAAATTTCCTATTTACTATAAATTAAACCACGCCTTAACTACTAAAATCATTTGTCACGAAATATTTTATGAAAACCATAGAGGCAAAGGGAGAAGTGAAGAACTCACCTAGGGTTCACTAATTTTTACATTATTTTTCTTATATTCTTTTAAGTACTCTTTACTTTATTGTTTTAAGTTATTCTGAACATGAGTGGCTAAAACCCTTCATGGGAGTTGAGGCCCACGGGATGATTGTAATGCATGAATTCGTTTCGGTTTGAGTTGTTAATTGTTGTTTTGTCTTACATTCTTTATTATGATTGTTTTACGGCAGTCACCATGAAAACATACATGTTAAACACAGTAAAAGCTTGAGAGAGAGTAACCCTAGGCTAGAGCAGAGAATGTAGGGAGAAAGTTCTTATCTTACGATAGGATTCACGTTTAGGATAGAAATTATACCTAATTAAAGCTTTGCTTGGTTGATAAAACGGGATGATAGCGAGACAGAGCTTAGAATTGTCCTCCGCCTTTCGTAAAGTAGTTGTGAAGCTAAGTTCGATTAAATGATTAGAGTACGAAAGTCTTTAATCAAAGGCACAAACCGTAAATCACATCTATGTAGTTGAATTGCCCACGAACTAGGATGTCACATCCCTACCAGCTGATGTAGTTGCTTGAAGCTGGTTTGTCGTGTTTAGAGGCTCGAGAGACCATGAACATCGCATTTTCCAACTATGTGAGACAACAATTAATAATTTCGCTATGTAAACCATTACAAAGTGTAGCATTGCATGATTATACGACCTTAGCTCTAGTTGCTTCTTATATCGTTTCGGATTGTTTTGTGACCACCCCAACTTAGTATAATTCACGAAAACTTCTCTAATCAACACTTGTGAGGGTTATCTTACACTTGAACTTCATAATTTTATGAATTGGTCAGTCCCTATGGGTTCGACATGCGCTCTTAAAAGGGCCTTTGTATTACTGTACGGCCAGCGATATGCCTGGCAAACCAATTCGCGAAGTTTTTGGTAGTATTCAGGACTTAGCGAAGTTTAGTAAATTTTCTATTCTTTGTGAATTTTAAATTCCTTAAGTGTTGAGAAACTTGGTCTTAGTACGATATGTGCAGGTGACGGGTTGTCCTTGCGGTGGCAAGGAATAGAGAGAGCTAGTGGAGCAGATTGCTTGAACACGAACGCCAACTTCATTTGCTCGGGAGGGAAGCTCTAGAGAAAAAGCTAAAGGGACTTCAGGAGAGGTTACAACAACACCCACCGGTAGTGCAAGCGAATTTGTTACCTGAAATCATGGTAGCCAGAGCCGTCTCTTGATGGCTATCCCAGCGACAAATGTGACCTACAGTATCATAGCCAAGACACAGGAGGCAGATTGAAATAGAGAATATGGTCTGTTTGTTACATTCTAGTGACCGAGTTCACTTTGGGATGACTCATGAGGACCCACACGACACTTGAACTTCCCTTGATATTAGTGACACGTTAGGTCCCCAGGGTAATCCACAAGTATGTCAGGCTTACCCTCTTCCATTCTCATTGTTGGGAGAGGCAAGAAATGGTTGAAATTTGAGCCATCGGAATTCCACCAGCTGCAACGGACGATTTGGCAAAGAAGTTCCTCATCAGTTCTTCCCTTGACAGAAGGCCCTTAGGCTTCCGGAGTGAAGTGATGCAAAAGCAGTGAGGTCGGAGGAGAACTTGTATTTGGCTTGGGAAGATTCAAGTGTGTGAAGCTTGCCCCCATACGTATTGGCCAGTCCATTGGAGAATTAACACATACTTTTGTGGAAAGTCTAGACCCACACAAAAATTTTACTAGACTGCGCATCGAGTGGGCAAGCATTAGTGAAAACTTATGATGAGCTGGCCTGCTTTGTTGAAGCAGGATTGCTTAGGGGAAATCCAGAATGGCACGGCGAGTCATCGGAAGGGGCGGAAAGATAACAACGGGGCGGCGAGGTTGATGGTGCAAATGTCTTGGCTGCACGGCTAGCATCATTTCGGCATCGGATGATGACTTAGTTCAATAAGCGAGTATGAACCAACAACGGGGACAAATGAAGTGGGGTTCGACAAGCTCCTAGTTGGTGTGAAGTCTACGGAAATAATGGGCTGTCTGCGGAGATCTGGGGCTAAATCTGAATCGGTCAATTTTGTTGGGAATGTTCGGAGAAACAATCGAATTGGGAAACAATTACAACGGGGTGGCGAGAGCCACTAAATTTTTCTTGGGGTGGGAATCGAAGTCAAGCTACCCGGCCCTCGCGCTCAACGGTATCAGTGAACGAGGCGAGAATGGTGGCCGGTAGAGTAGAAACATAGAGGAGTGAAGGGAGAAGAGAAAAACTCACCTAGGGTTCACTAATTTTTACATTCTCTTTACCTATTCTTACCATTACTCCACTTTATGATGTTTTTAAGTTATTGTACGAACATGAGTGGCTAAAACCCTTTCCACTAAGATTGAGGCCATAGGATATGATTGTAATACATGAATTTATTTTGGTTTGAGTTGTTAATTTTTGTTTTTGTCTTAAATTCTTTATTATGGTTGTTTACGCAGTCACCATGAAAAAATTACATGTTAAGCTAGGTAAAAGCTTGAGAGAGTAACCTAGGCTAGAGCAAAGAGAATATAGGGAGCAAGATTGTATATCACGATAGGATTGCGTTTAGGATAGAAATTATACCTAATTCGCTTTGCTTGGTTGATAAAACGGGATGATAGCAAGACATGGCTTAGAATTGTCACTCCGCCACTCGTAAAGTAGTTGTGAAGCTAAGGTTGGTTAAATGATTAGAGTGCGAAAGTCCCCTGTGTGAGCACAAACCCGTAAACCACATTTATGTAGTTGTTGAATTGCCCACGAACTAGGATGTCACATTCTTTGCTCAATGATGTAGTTGTGAAGCTAGTTTGTCATGTGTAGAGGTTCGAGAGACCATGAGCATGCGTTTCCAACTATGTGAGACAACGATTGATATTTATACGTGAACCGTTACAAAGTGTAGCATTGCATGATTATACGACCTTAGCTCTAGTTGCTTCTTATATCGTTTCAGATTGTTTGTGACACCCCAAAACTTAATTATAATTTCTGCGAAAACTTCTCTAATCAACATTTGTGAAGGTTATCTTACACTTAACTTCATGTTCTTGAATTGGTCAAGTGCTGTGGGTTCGACATCCAGCTCTTAAAGAGGCCCTTTGTATACTTGTACGGCCGTGTACACTTGCGGAATCATTTGGGCCATAGCAGGTATATTGCAATATTTTCATAGTACATTAATCCAAATTCATCATCATTGAGTTGAGTGAGTCCCAAGAGTTATGGCTTAACCACAGCAGTTGCTTAACTTAGTGCCATAAGCCTTTTGTTCAAGCTCCATAAGTAAGTGACATGATTTTAGTAGATAAGGCGATACGGTGACATATCTATTGGTAATTTGAATTTTGTGTGATATGCACAGTAAAGCGTCCTCCCAATCTCATGACCCGATCTGTTATTGGCATTAACTATTTTGGCCAAAATGATTTCAGATCTCCGATTTGAGACTTACACTTGTCCACGTGTCTACGGGTGGTAAGGTGTTGTCACCTTATGCTTGAGTCCATATTTTCAAGTAACTCGGGAGATAGCCTATTTTGAAAGTATGATCTGCCATGCTAATTATTGCTCTTAGAGAGTTCCAAATCTAGAGAAGATGTTATTAGCAGGTACATACTAACTTACCTCTTGTTGTTTAGAAATTGCTATAAATTCCACCCATTTGAAAATGTAGTCAACTACCATAATATATTTCATCCCAAAGGAACTTATAAATGGGCCCATGAAATCAATACCCCACACATCGAACAATTCTACTTCTAGAATGGGTGTCGAGAGGTAACTTCGTATCTCATGACACTCATCGCTTCTTGATGACATTTATTCGAAAGTTTTTGCAAAGTCATGAGCATCTTGGTGAATCATAGGCCAATAGTAACCACCTTCAGCCAATATCTTTGTGCTATGTGAATACCACTATGATGCCCTCCAGTGGGAGGCAGAGTGGCGTAATCTCAAAGAATGTAAGTCATTTCATTTGAGGCAGCGCAATTATGTTAGCACAAATTCGAATAAGTATGGCTCATCCAATAAAACATGTATGGTAATAAAGTTTACTTTTTCACCCTACACTTAATCGGTAGCATTATCCCGGTGCTAAAATAATAAAACATAAAGTAGAAGAGTGAAAGAAAAGAAGCTCGTAGGCCTCTACTCTAAATCATAATTAGAGGCGGGAGCAACTTCCTCATCTCGAAGTCATCCTCATCATCACGGACTCTATATAGAGTCAACTCTTGCCATCTCTTTGTTCGTGGCATCATTATCATCTAGGGGCTCCTCGTATCCAGGCCATTATGAGCCCTTGAATGTTCAATCGAAATTGTCCAAGTATTGAGTTGTTGTAGTTGCTCCTCGGTCACACGATTCATCATAAGATTACAACATTTGCATCTTTGTAAGGTGACTAAGCATGTTAGTAAACCTTGCATAGCGCTCATCGGTGGATAGGATCGGGCCAAGTGTATTCCCTCGGGATCTTTAGTCTTTGTCACATATACCCCGCTGGAGTCATACCTCGGCCTAGAGTACCTCCTCTTCCTCAATTTGAAAATGCCCTCGCATAAATCAGGTCAAGAGACCGCCCAAAACTAAACCTTTGCCCCCTTTTTCATCCTTTCTCTCCTCAACACATCCTTAATAATACTGACATTACTTGAGCATCCAGGAGCATCAATGCATATATAAGACACATCCCCTCTCTCGTGTAAAATGAGTCACGACAGCTGAAACATGAAACAAGCTTCAAATAATTTTTAGCAAAATTCTAAATTCTCTAGTTATATGTGCATAGGAGAAAGACATATGATACCCGTCTTGTTGGTGTTATTTGTAGGTACAGAAATTTGAATTGGCGCTAGAGTGTATCAAATTTCTCTATAGGAAGGTCTTAAAATCAAATTCTTGAAGAGTTGTGGGTTAATGCTAGGTGAACCAAGTATTCATTCGTCGAGGGTGAAAAAGTTAAACAATTTGCCCTCTAATTTTAACTTGTTTTGACCTTTCTTTTGGATCCGATTAGCAAAGAAATTCGCTCACCATGTTCAAGTAACATTTCCTGGATCATTAAACACAAAGCGAGACCGAGGGAATATCTGATCCATCTCTGATATATGGAAACTCCAATGCCAAATTTTCTACATCAATAAACATTTCATGTGGGTACTTTGATTCTTTATGTTTCTTAAACCATTTCTTACCTTCTTGCTCGATGACCATGAGCCTAAAATCACCTCGATGGTTATTTGTGGTAGTCTCATCCTCATTTTTATCATTAATAGCTCTTCTTGACCCTTATTAGACCATGGCTTGAAGAAGTCACTCCCCTTACCCTTAGCGTTTTGATTCCATTGTTGAAGAATTTTTAAGAAAAATAGTCTTTTATGATTTGAGTGAAAAAGTTTGGAGGATTTTGTGAGAAATATGAAGAATTTGGAGAAATTTTTAGAGAAAATAGGGGTGTGAGAAAATTTTAGAGAAAATAGGGAAATAGACATGGATGGGATGAAGAATGGGAGAAAGAATTTAGGTTTGGCTTTTAAGAAAACACTCTCTCATGGAGTCGGGTTTGTGCAGGCCAGCGTGATTTTTCATGCAGGCAGCATCAACGTGACAGCGTGCTGGTTTGGTGCCAAACAGCATGCCTTGCGTTGCTTCATGCGGTGTTAGGCCTTTGCGCGTTGCGTGCACGACCGATTTTCCAACTCCCCATTTCGGTTTTATGCTCAAGACTCCTTTTTATGTATCATAACTTACTCGCACCACTTGAACAAACCGTAATTCAAAATTCAAATTTTCTTAAGTTACCTCCCAAATAGCCCCTAGTTTAATATCAGCGGCTCGGCGTAGGTATGCGATTATTCGGACTTCATCAGATACCTATTGGGCTCATGTCCTCTGATTAACCTCATTGAGGTTTGGAAGGTATCACTTGGCAAGTTTCCTTTTGTGTTTGATTCGGTGTGGCCAGATATTGCTTTTTCTTGCTCTCTTTTGCTTGATGGAGGTTGAATGTGAGTCCATTGAGTGGCTCAAGCAGAAAGTTTTTCCTCTCATCTATTAGACTCTAACTCAGTACTGATCAACCTTTATCATGCGACTCATCATATCTTGACCTTGTGGTCACCAGTCGTTCACAACAGCTCTCTTGCTCGTAAAGGAACATATCCTCCACTTCTATCATTCTTGAGGGTTTGGTTCCTCCACTGACTTTGGTCTCTATCTCTAGCCCGGCTCGGTCATGTATATTGTTCTATATTGAATTACGACCTTGATTTTCCTTGTGCTTGAAGCCAAGAGTCTTGATTAGACCCACCAGGTGTTAACTGAAAATCCCCACGATTGTTCCGGAAAAGTGCTTCTTGACCTCCGGGTAATGATCATCATACCTGGGTCCCATGTCTTGTGCATTCACCATTACACCTTATGTGTATTTATTGTGATGAGGTGCTTGGTGATGAACTCGGTTAGTTTGAGATGGACATGTCTTGTTCGTTCTTCTTTATTTTAGTTGCTCTGCTTTGTCATTCCTCTTGAAGTAGCTCACAAAAATGGCCTCGAGATTCTCTTATGTGACATGCCATGTTGGTCTTAGTTATTTTATCCGAGTATTTCACTTGCTGTCATGCCTAGTTGGTCTTAGTCATTTTATCCAGGTATTTCACTTATACGCTAAAGTGTAGGCCGTAATGGACCTCTGAGTATTCCCGTCTACTCTGACTTTATTTGAGACACTCAGGCGGCCTATAGAATACCTCAAAAAGAACCTCCTCGGGAAGCTTGTGATTAGGACCATTTGTTTCAATTTCTTTTAAACCTCAATCATACCTCATACGAGCTCGATTAATTATAAAAATTATTAATTTCATCCCACCAAGCCAGATCATTGAGAAATTGGAAAGAGTCTTTTCAAAGCGCATCGGCTTTGCCCCAGTGGTAATAGACTCGTCGGGAAGCACTTTCGACCTGAAAGTAGCATCTGACTAGTGAGAATGGAAATAAGTAAGTCTAATTGTCTCTTGAAAAACTCGACCCATTTATAAGTATTGGAATGCAGTAAAATTTATTAGATATTGGTTTAGATCCTCGTCGTACAAACCGTGAACATCTCTTCATGCTCAGATACATCATAGTACTAGTCACGTCAAATTTGGCATTTGCGCGGTGGGGTGGAATAATAGCTCCTGTGTATCCAACTTCCTCTTGTTCAAACTCCCCCTTGAAGAGCACATTCCTCGCGGCATTACATCCGTGATGAGGTGGGTTTTATCGAGTGCCTCTCTGCTAGAGCAGCGGCAAAATTCGCGGCCTCAACTCTCCTAGCTATTTTACGCTGGGTGGCTTCGGCTCTTTGCGCCTCGTCCTCTCCTCAGTGGGAGATCAATTTGTGCCACAAGATTCTCCACACGTATTCACACTGTGACAAAATACAAAAACAAAATAAAAATGTAAATCATGAAATAAAGATTACCAGTCAATCTTATACACCAATTCAGCATTTCTTAATCGTATTCTCCAACAACGAAGCCAATTTGATCACGCAAAATTACCTCCACAATTGAAGTATAAAGGGTTGATGTCAAATATAGCAACCCAATAAAGGTTGTGGTCGATCCCTACAGAGAATAGGTCAAAAATAATACGTTAATGATGACAATAAGCTAACTGTAATCAATATTTTTGAAGGGGTTTTGCAAATAAAGAAAGAAAATTCTAACGATAGTTGAGTTATTTATCAAAATTATTAAGAATAAACTAGGATTGTATTCCCATGATTTCATAACTTAGTAGGCTTTTACTAGTGATGATCTATCCTGGTGAAGTTTATGTAAGACTTACATTAAGTTCGTCTAACGTCTCTCGACCTTGTAGATGAATTTCACTTATCTCTCGATGCCCGAAAATGTGTATATATTTCATGACGAATTCTTGACTTAACTATCCTTAGTTAGAGCTTAAGTTAATTTAGATGATGTTTTATAGCTTCAAATTGCCATTGTTATTTACTTTTCCTAATAACCTCCTTGATCGGGCAAGTTGAAGATATGAGCAATTAAGCATTAAGATAAGAAGAAAATAACAAGCCACACAATTCGCTATTCAAGAATCTGCTATTTTTATTATGCCTACATTTAGTTAATCCATCGTGGTTCCCACAACCCTAACTTAAGAGATTTAGCCACTCATGTTTATGAAAGTAAAAGTAAAAAATGTAGAAGAAATCATGATGAAATACTTACTTTAATATAAAATTGTTCAACAAAATTTTCAAGCTAAAAAAAATCACAAGAACTTGATGAAATTCTCAACAAATATTCAATTAAGCTATTACACAAATTAAGTAAAAAGTATGAATTGTGAACAACTAAATATCAAGAATACACAATATGACACCTAAGACACCAAAATAAAGATCCTTATAATAGTAGATTAATCCTTCGTTGTTATTACTTAGATTTGACTTGTTTTTGCTGCTTTTGTTTCTAGTCGAATTGGAATTGGAATCTGGCCTGACACACCCCTATGCCGTGTTGCTCAGGCCCACATGTCATGGTGCTTGGCGCCACCCGGTGTCTGAATATTTACCATCGTCGGCGCAATCCGCCAACGCGAAATTATTGCTGCTTAGCGTCTGGCCATAACTCGTCCGTCAATCCCTTTTGCCATTCTTGCACTTTTAAGCCACAATTATGCCTAAATCCTTTACTTTACTCCCTGAACTATACATGGTGGGCCTAATTTTTTTGGGATTTCATAACTTATCTTGCATACTCATTGGTTTGTAATATTTTTTTTAAAATCTTATTTATTTTGAGTTTTACCAATTTTTATTATTGGTACTTTTCGGTGGATAGTCCTTAGAACCGATTAGTGAATTAGATTTTGTTAGTTAGTCATAGAGTCATGACTTGTCCCAATAGTTGATGGATGGCTGACATTCTTAAAAGAAAAATTGTAATTAAGTCTGAGAACTTGAACTTTTTATTAATCCTTAGGTGCTTAGCTTAGGTATGTTGAGACTTTGTAAAATTCACTCAAAATGCATAAAAGGTAAAAACACTTGGTCTTTCGGAACTTGCTTCCTATGCTTAGAAAAATTGGGCTTAATTATGTTATGCATGCAATATGGATATAATAATGTTTATATAATCTTGGTGCCATTGTTGAACCATTTGTGTGCCATTGTCACAGAGTGAAGAATTTTAGTATATACTTCTTGCAATGTGATGTCACAGAACTTGCTCGGTGTGTGTGCAAAGCGAAATAGGAATGTTGAATTTAGAAAGTGATATAGACATTTCTTTGGTAGCCTACTTATATCCTATTTTACCTATCTTCATGTGATTATCTTAATTCGCCATTTTGAGCCTTAGCTTATTCTTTTGATAGCCATATTACGGGTTTAATCCCTTTTGCTCTATTGACCTTTTGTTTGATCCAAATGACTCCTAGAGCACTTTCATGAAATTTTTATATAAAAAGGAGCATAAGTGGAAGTGAAAGGAAAGCTAAAAGTGTGGAAGTTAGAAGAAAGAAAGGGTGAAAATTGCTAAACAAGGAGGGTAATATTAGTGGAAAGAAAAAAGAAGATAGAGCTTTGAAAAATTTTGAGAGAACGAAAAAATTTGTGTATGAGCTTAATGTGAAAAATTTCCTCGTCACCTAAGTTGAAATTTTTTAAAATAAAAAAGGAAGTATAAGGAGGAAAAAATTAGAGATCGGAGAATATGCTTACAAAATCAAAAGTTGTAAAGTATTAAAGTGCCCAGAGAGATTAGTCACTATCTTAGCCAAATAGTTCCTACCATCCCTTATCCCTACATTACAACCATGTTTAGTCCTAATAGATCTTAGATTCAATGTTCTATCTTAGTCGAGTATTACATAGGGACAACCGTCGTCTTTTACATGCGTGTTGAGTTCCTTGGGAGAGTGAGCGGAAATTATTTATCTATGCCCAATTTAATATTGTTATATATCTTGTGTGTGAAAGGGCAACTTCCCAAATGGTGAAGGCACATAATGGTAAGATTTTGGTATATCTTAAGTGTTAAATTGCATATGATTCATGTTGGCTCGAAATATATCTTGTTAAGTTCGTTCTAGAAGCTAAGTGATTTCAAATTTTGAAAATTGAATGTTGATCCTATAATGCATGTGAAGTGAATTGTTGGAACTTTATTGATTTGTCTGATGATCTTAAGTGTAGCGAGATTAAGCATTCTTTTATTTTATTTTCATGCGATAAATTCTCGCATTTACAACTTATGACTTGTGCCTTTTAGGAATTATTTTATTTTTTTCATGCAATAATCTCCACCATATTTATAACTTATACCTTGATGCATGACTTGTGTGTTTGGGACATGATTTATTTTTTTCAATAAACTTCCTCTATCATGACTTGAACATTTGGGACATATTTTTTCATTAATGACTCCTTACATTTTATAATTCATGTTTTATGCCATGACTTGTGCCTTTGGGCATGATTTCATTTTTTTTTTCCGTCCGATAAACTTTCGCACTTATGCTTAGCTTATGTGTGACTTCTTTCTTTGGGGTATAATTTTATTTTTTTCCATCACAGTAAACTCTCTATATTTATAACTTATCACTGTGTGTTTGAGACATGAATTTTTTTCTTTTAATAAACTTCCTCTGTCATAACTTGAGCATTTGGGCATAATTTTTTTTATTCAATAAACTCCTTATATTCATAACTTATGCCCAATGCCATGACTTGTGCCTTTGGGGCATAATTTTATTTTCTTTTACCATCCGGTAATATTCTGCACTTATGCCTTATGGCATGACTTGTGTATTTTGGACATAATTTTATTTTTTCATACGATAAACCTCCATATTTACAACTTATGCCTTGAGGTATGACTTGTGTGTTTGGGACATGTTTTTTCCTTTCAATAAACTTCTTCTGTCATCACTTGAGCATTTGGGGCATAATTTTTCTTTTTCATTCAATAAACTCCCTATATTTATAACTTATGCCTCATGCCATGACTTGTGCCTTTGGGGAATGATTTCATTTTTTTCATCAATCAAACTTCTGCACTTATGCCTTATGCCATAACTTGTCTTTGGGGCATAATTTCATTTTTCCCCACATCTGATAAACTCCCTACATATATAACCTATGCCATGACATTGCCTTTAGGGAATAATTTCTTTTTTCCTCTATGTAATAAGCTCCCTACATTTATAACTTATGTCTTATGCCATTACTTGTGCCTTTGGGACATAAAAAATTTTCATGATAACGTCAAAAATTGACTATGAACCCTATACGAATAATTTTTAAGACTTTAATTTATGCGAAAGAAAAAAATTATCAAATAGACAAGCGATAAATTAAATAATGTAAAACATACTGAAAATACAAAGAATGATAATAGATAAGATAATCTTTAAAATGAAATTATCATTCTTGGCGTCGATCTCCATATCTGCTAGTCTTTTCCATTTTCAATTAATATTTGTGTTGACTATAATATTCCTAAAATTGTTTTAATGATGACTATTAAAAAAAAGATTTCTCTTGTAGGAATGAAGAAAATGCATTGGAAAGGCTGCAGCAGATATCAATCAATGATGACTCTAAGCCTAAACGAAATACGTAAAGATTAATAATCCAAGCACCGCATCTGAAACAAAGAATTCACAAGATAGGACAAACACAAAGAAAGGAAGTTGGAAGCTATCAAAGGAAAGAAATATGTTGATGAACCAATCAAGGAGAAAAATCATTTCAACATCCAAATCAAGATATCTTCGATATACAAATAAAGGGAAAGAAAATCATTGAGCATTCAAGAAGAAAATCAATATTTGAAGCCTACCCCCGTAGAAAGGAAAGAAGCATCTTTACCAAGATCACCCATCAACTATCAAAGGAAGGAAATCAATCAACCTCTATCATAGATCTCAATAACATACTATCATCACATGTGATTGAGACAAATCCCTTAGGTTACCTAAAGAGCTCATCGAGATCAAAGGAATTGATCTTGCGTCTTTCAGACCATATAAAGATCCAAGAAGAATTGAAGAGCACACAACTTCCCATGATCAAGCTATACAATTTCTCTTCTTACCAAATCGAAATCTTGTAATAGTTACTAGTGAGAACAAAGATAGATCAATTAGGTTGATATACAAGTTGAGGCTAGTTGCAAGTTCTAGCTTCTTGATTCAAACTTACCCAGGTTATGTTGGATTGAAACATTCCTCATTCTAACCAACTTCAAGAGCTCTAAAGAAACCCTTTGTAACCCAAAGGGAATTTGGACTAGACACCACCTGGTGATCCAAACCCGATATAAAAATCTACGTATCCAATTTTATTATTGTTTGATCATTATAGAAAGTACGTATAACTTCAAAAGAATCATTCTTTATGAATTAAGTTATATCTTCTACTTAGTACTAACCTTAGTCTGCGGTGTTAGTCGACTTGAGGTATTCAATAGTTGGTGACTCTTAGTCCATAAATTTACCCTCTCCCCCTCTTTAATTATCAATTAGTATCATAGAAGGTCTCACTCGCTATTGCTTAACCGCAAAGTGGAAAAAGATCGAGATGGCGTCATATCGAGTGCGGATACATTTTTGCAAGATGGTCCCTTTCGTAAATCAAGATATCCACTACTTCAATGGACAACACTACTCTCACTAGAAAGAATGATTTAAGATCTTTGTTTAGGCAAACGACTTTCAAGCATAGGTGGTGATAAAGAAGGGACCAAAACCTATACGGAGTATGAGCAACATAAAATAGACTTGGAAACCTTTGAAGTTACAAAATACCAACAAGAGGTAATTCAAATTAACACCGAGTTATAAGGATGTTGTATTGTTATTACCTTCACTTGCCCGGTATAAGTTTGTTGTATTGTCTTGATTAGTGGATCTGAATATGATAAAATTTGACCTATGACAATCTTTTACCAAAGAAGATGTGGGATAAACTTGAAGTAACCTATGAAAGAACCCTGAAAGTGAAGGAAAACGAGGATAAATGCTTTCGTCGATGAATATGAACTATTCAAAATGATGATGAAAAAAGTGTTGAATCCGTATTCTCTCGATTAGGCAAAATCATTGGTGAACTAAAATAACTTGGTATGGTATATACAAATAGTATATAAGTCAGAAAACTCCTTAAAAGTCTCACAAATCTCAGGAAACAAAAGCAAGCAAATTCTTGAAAATGGAAATCTGCAAAATTTAACCTATGATGAACTTAGAGGAAACTTGATGGTCTATGAACAAAATCATCTCAATAGGTTATTCAAGGAAGATAATAAGAAGCTGATGTAGCTTTCGATTGCTATAACAAATGAGAATGAAAACGAGGAAGAAGAAGAAAGCGGTGAAGGGTTAGCTCTTATTAATAGAGGAGTCGGACACGTATTAAGACAAGAAAGCAAAGGCCTTAAACGGGATATGAAACTCTAAAGATCGAAAGAATGATGAGAGATCTTTATCAACGCGAAAAATCGGGGCATATAAGCGGTTATGCGGAACTAAAGAAAAGAAATTTTAGGAGTTCAAACAAATCCATAGGAGCACAGAGTGACAAAGATACATTAGAAGAAAAACGAAGGAGTATCGATATACATTTCATGGCTTGAGTGAATCCTAACGAGAGTAGATCTTATGTAAGAAAGATGAAAATTTACAAAATTCTCTTGACCTCATTACAGATGAATTATAAAAATTGATTAATGAATACAATAAGCTTATTAAAGAGAAAAGTGATTCTTCTTGGTAAGTCAAATTGAAGTAGACATGCTTGAAGAAGAACTAGGAGACCTTCGAATGCAATTAAACAGTATAAAGAAGTCTCCTAGTCATAGCTCAGTCGGCTCACTTCATCTTTCTAAAAGAAACACTCACTCTCATGAGTCTTTCTCTAATAGTTATTTTTTTTTCAAAATCCTTTGAAAAACCCACATGTTTTTGCGTGAAATGTTGGCCACTAATATTTCAACTGTAGGTTCAAAAATTTACATTCTAGAAAATGGATCTGAAGAAGAAATGATCAAGATTCCAAAGTGGCTCAAACTAATTTTGAAGGACCCAGAAAAACTTGGGTACCTAAAAAAATTAATTCATACATTTTGCCGCGAACAATCCAAGAGATCTTATAAAAAATTGTATGGATAATTGGATGTTCGAGAACATGGTAGGAAAGAAAGAAAACTTCTCTTCGGTAAATAAAATCTTTGGAGGGCATGTCGGGTTTGGAGACAATGCCTGAGAAACGTAGTTGGAGTCGGCTCATTACTATCAATCTTTATGCAAATCTAATTGAAGTGTATCTAGTGGACGGGATGAACCATAATCTTCTAAGGATCATTCAACTAAGTGACTCTTGGGTTTGATGTCTGTTCAATGTCATAAGATGCAACATCGGCAATCACAAGAGAAGAAGCATCCCACTCTTATTGGTGGCCAGAATTAAAAATATCTATGTTCTCAATAATGTGGACTTACCTACTCTTACTTGTCTTATGCTATTGCTAATGATCCTTGCATTTGGCACATAAAATTAGGTCATGCTAGCATGCACACCATTGAAAAGCTTTCAAAAATAGATTTGGCCATTGGACCTACAGCTAAACTTTATGAAACCCGGTGTATGATACGAAGTCAATTAGATAAGCAGACCTAGTTCATCCTTTAAAAACAAAGATATTGTATCGGCACACAGCCTTCAGTGTTGCACATGGACCTTTTTGGTCCTCATTAGGAAAGTTGCTAGCATAGGTGGTAAAAGATATGCATTTGTTATTGTTGATGATTTCTCATGATTTATTTGGGTTATGTTTTTAGCTCACAAGGGCGAAGCCTTTTGAACTTTGGAATATTTTGTAGAAGGTCAATGAGAGAAGAGGATATTTCATATCTACTATTCACACGATGATGTAGTCGAGAATTTGAAAATAAAATATTTGAAGACTTCTACAACCAACGGATATACTCAAAACTTCTCAGCACCTCGGTCTCCTCGGCGGGAATGGTGTAGTAGAAAAATCGTTCAACTTCAAGACAACTACTTGAGAACCATGTTCATTGAACAAAATCTCCTTGATCACTTTTAGGCGGGAAAGTACATCAAGTACTACATGCCACATACTTGAGATGTTTGATTAGACCCATTTTGAAGAGGAGCTCCATGAATTATGGAAAGGTAAGAAGCCTAACATCAACTACTTTCATCCTTTTGGATGTAAATGTATCATTCACAATAATGGTAAGAATAATATTGAAAAATTCTATCCTCGAAGTGATGAAGGTATATTTCTTGGTTACTCTCATTCAAGCAAATCTTACAGAGTTTTTAATAAAATATTCTTATACATTTTAAGAATATGTTCGTGTAGTATTTAATGATTCTAATCCATCTCCTAACATCATTGAGCTTGATTCAGGTGAAGACTCTAGTAATATCATTCACGATATTCAAAACCAAAGCGTTCCATGCGAAGTGACTTTACTTCATCCCTAAAAATTGGGGAAAATGAGCTCCAAATGTTAATGTTTCCAATATTCCTTGAGAATGGAGGAGTGAAGCAAACTTCCCAAATGATTTCATCATTGGAAGTCAAAGGCAAAAATTCGGACAGGATCGTCTCTCGAATACCAATCATCCTTGGCTCTTGTCTCCCAAAACATATTGATGAAACCTAAGAGATGAATCCTGAATTCAGGCCATGAAAAGAAGAATTGGATCAATTTGAAATAAGTCGAGTTTGGTCACTAGTTCAAAGACCAAAAATGTCTCGTGTCGGAACAAAATAGATCTTCGAGAGAAATAAGAGTGAATGAGGAAAGTAAGGTCATCGGAAAAAAGGCAAGGTTAGTTGCTCGAGGGTACTCTCAGCAAAAAAGAAAGTATCAATTACGATGAAACTTATGCTCACAGTAGCTCGACTAGAATCCATTCGAATCTTACTTGCATATGCTTCATTTAAACGCTTTAAACTTTTTCAAATAGATGTCAAGAGTACTTTTTTGAATGTTTTTTTTAAAGGAAAAAGTTTTTGTAAAACAGCCCCAATTTGAAAATTTCTCTTGTCGACTATGTTTTCGACTTTCAAAAGCTCTTTATGGTCTCAAACAAGCCCCTAAAGCAGTACGGCTATTAATTCTTTCCCTTATCAACAACAACTTTCAAGAGGAAAAATTAATACTACCTTATTTATTCAACATTCTTATCAAATATCTTTTGATTATTTAAATATATATGTTGGCACGACATTATCTTTGGTATCTACGATCCTTTACTTTGCAAGAAATTTAAACAGATTTAATGAGAGTTCAAATTAAGCATGATGGGGCCCAACATTCTTCCTAGGTTTATAAGGTCGATAATAGTCAACTGAAGGTACCTTAATAAGCCAAACAAAATACCTGAAAGGAGTTGATCAGTTTGGACTTGAAAGGAAAGCATTGATACTCCTATGAGTCCTTTAACATGCCTTGAGAATGACACTTGAAAGGATGTATATGAAACCATATCGTGATGGTGTGGATCCTTGTTGTACCTCCGCGGCGGTCCGATCCAATATTATGTTGAGTGTATGCAAATGTGCTGCTTTGATGAGCTCTCGAGGATCTCGTCTAATTGCTATCGAACAAATTATTTGATATCTTATTAGAACCCAAGACTTTGGACTATGGTATCCTTACTCTAATCGTTTTGATTTAGTTGGATACTCGAGATCACGATTTACAGGTGAAAAAAGGCACTAGTGGAACTTGCCAAATCCTTGGTGGCTTCTTTACCTCGTGGCATAGCAAGCAAGCTCAGTGGCATTATCAACCATAGAGGCAGAATATCTAGTACTTGGTAGCTGTGGTACTCAATTATTATAGATGAAGCATCAACTACTTGATTATGATTTAAATTATGATAGTGTGCCTATTTATTGTGATAATACGAGTGCTATGAGTCTTTGAAATACACCGTGCATCATTCTAGACCCAAACATATAGATATCAAATATTATTTTATTAGAGATCATGTTGAATATGGTAATTTTTCGCTAGAATTTATTGATTACGAAAATCAATTAGCGGAACATTTTATAAACCTCTTTTAGAAAAAGATTACGCTTCTTAAATTATTGGTATTATTCCTTCGATAATTTCTACATATTTTACATTCTCTTTGTGTTTTAAAAAGTTAGTCACTTGCCTTACTATCTTTTATTATTTATGTACACTCTTGAATAGTTATGACTCGTTTAATATTCTAATTGATTATGATGATTATTTTTGGTATATGTGCTCTGCTCCCTATCATAATTAGCACGACTCTTCGTGCTTATTAATCCTGTCTTTTCCTCAAACCCTCGATTTTACCTCCTGGTCGTCACTTATCCTCCTTGTACACCTTTTTATTCTCCTTTAGTCTCACTCTCTACTCATTCTCTCTCTTTCTGAGACTCCTCCAGTAAGCTAAATCTCCTAAAAAAACCCTCGTTGTTCCTCTAAGCGTCTCAAAATCCCTTCCACCTCTTCTTATCCAATGGAGATTTCTGATTCTTCTAGTGATTATTTCCTTGAACCTTCATCCTCTAAAACCAAAAAGCCTTTATCCAAAAAGCCCAAGTTTGCTTTTTCGATCAATTTCAACCCTTAAGATTTATAATTTTTCTAGGCGGAGTGGAGAAAAATTGAAGTTAGTGCTTTCAAAGACAAACCTTTTGCTCAGGACAACTCAAATATACGAATCGGATTAGAAAAATCTCATTTGCTTTATAATCCATTACTTATCCTTTTAAAAGTTGGACAATCTCTTTCTACTATGTGATAATGAGGTGTTTGAAGAGCAGTCGAGACTTTTCTTTACGAATATGGGGTTTCCAGTAATAGTGAGTGAACTTGAAACCCTAGTTTTGGGTAGTTGAATTGTGCTTTCGATCATTTTTGTTTGAAAAAGTCTTCAATACCAAGTTTTTAAGCAGCCCATACCCTTCTTTGTGGACTGTGGTCATCCCTTGGCAAATGGGGGTATGGTAACTTTGGTGCCCTAGAAGGACACAGGCTGTGGCTGGTGGGCCTAGGCACATCGGGTGCACATTTAAGCTCTATCTCGGGTTCCTGGAAACAAGGAGCTATATGTGGTGTAAACACGGCCTCGGCGGCCCAGACTACATAGCCACACAATGAATGCATCAATGACTAACGGAAACATTATCAAAGGCATAGGCTGAGCAGGCACTGCGCGTCACAGTGCGCCGGGTGGCACATAGAGTGCGAGATCCTGGCGAGCAAGGTCGCCACTGCTGTCAGCATGTTTCTCCGGCCCTTACCACTTTGAAACCTGCTGTTTGCACAGCACTTCGACTATGGGCTCCAATGACCACGGGGAGATGAAAATATGCAATCTGCAAGCCTCATGAGTAATAATAGAAATGATCGGGACGGGGCCCGAAACCTGCCCATCTGTACAACAAAATGAAAGGAGCTACATCTGCAAATCGGACCTCAGGATGACGGTGATGACTGTAAATTTAGTGGAATCACGAGGATTGCCTCATAGAATCCCATAATTACTGCCAGGCAAGTGTCTGGCCTTGCTTGGGTGATGCGGCGATGCGAGTAATACAAGCAAATGAAATAATACAACTAAAAACATGAATATAGATGGCATAACTAGCGATTACGTATAGTAGCAGGGAATGGCGAATGCGAAAAGACGTATAGGCTGAATCAAGGCTGCATGTGATAAAGCGAGAGGTGCTTGTAGACGCAATGATGCTGTTTGTCTATTAGCAAGTATATAGCACATAAATAGATATACAAGTAACGAAGCAAGAGCCAATACCAACCCATGGCCAGGATGGCGCCAAGCGGCACAAACAAATCTATATACCCCTACCAGGAATTCAAAACAAATAATAAGTCACTCCACTCATCGCTCACTAGGAGCACCTCTGCAGCCACTGGGTCTCGGATCGAACCATAGCCTCCGATATAAATAAGCAGTGTCTGAGTCGGAGGATCACATCTTATAAGCGCATACTGTTCCACAGACCTTCTTTCAGCTTGAGGGAACACACATGTATGCAGTGCCACAGACCTTTGCTGGCAAGGGCTATCTATACGCCAGTCTTGATCGAGGCTGATATGGAAGCTTCATCCATCTTCGTCCAAGTAGGGGACGCGTACCACCGCAGGTGACGTAAACCCACTGGCTCGGTGGGCGACATGATTACCAGCCCGGGGCGGCGAGGACGCTCAAAAGATGCCACTGCGCCACATCAAGTCTCCAACAAACAAATAGCACATATAAATAGCAAGCATGTTTAAGCTGAAAAGACTATCTGAAATCGATTTCTCATTCGATCTCTTTACGTATTATCACGATTCTTTGCGGTTATGCGATTCTGAAATCTTTATTTAAGCATTGCCTAATCGCGGGTTACTCTATCACATGCGAGATAGCTAATCTGCCCGACCAAGATATCATGCATGCCGGATGGCTAGTGCGTAGCCAAATTACGTACATGCATGATTTTACTTTGCCTTTTATTCTGAAAATACGTATCTTTTATTACATAACATGCTTGCTAATAACCCCCAATAGGCTATCTTTTGGATGCGGAATGCTAACAGCCATTTGGCGCGTACTTTACTAGCTTCGAGATTTAGCAGATACGATATGGCAACCCAAGCCCAGTTACTAAACTTACTCAATACTCAACACTTTCGACTCAGGAATTCAATTACGGAGTTTTACTATGATTCATAAGGCTAAGACTACTAACTTCATAGAAGAAACTACTTCACATACCTTAACCTCGAGTTATCATTGTCGGACGAGGCTCGGTCAGAATACTCGGCTAATTCTCCCAGCGCATTCATATGCACGTCAGTAGTACTAAATACAGCACTATTACGAAAGACACGTCACTTTCGATATATTCATAGCCTAAACTTAGGCTTATCGAACGGCGAAAACTTGCTATTTTCGAGAGGTCCCGAGGAAAGGGAGAAGTGTTCACTTTATGGTTAGGAGCACATAGACACTACTTTGGAGCAATTCTACTTACCTTAGGTCGGTAAGCAGCGATTAGCGGTCGTATTTAAATTCATCCGTAGGAATGCTCCTGGCACTAAATACCGGTACGAGGTTAATTTAGATTTGAACTACGTTTAGCAGCGTAATCGAATGATATTTTCTTACCTCTTCGTCTTCTCTCATTCGCTCGTTTTCTGGAAATTATCTAAGTGATATGACCCAGATTAAAACGAGTGGGGGCTTTATATACATGGGCACGGAGCCCAGGCCCAGCGTGTCCGCAGGCCAACGCGGTGGCCCTTTCCGTGATGGTGCCATCGCGGAGGAGCTACGCGGCTCCTTCGCGGTGGTTCGACGGGTTTCACGTCCAATCTTTTCTAGGGCCTTTTTCTAGCACGTATGGCTTTCAAGGCTATGCTTAACGACGCGCGAATAGGCCATCTAGGTCTGGAAATCTTACGGGATGTAACATATGGCACGATGATTTTGAGGTTTCCTTGGATGATGCAAAATCCTTTATTGCTGAAGAAGGATCTATAAATCATTGATTTTGGTCCCTCCACCATATGTTTGAAAGACGGGATTATTGCTCACATTGTTCGACCACTCTTTGCCCAAAAGGGATCTAAGCACTTTGTCATGAGATATTTTTGTGGTGTACGCCTTCTCGGGAAGATCAAGATAAATTGGACTATTTGAGATTCTTAATACATGATGGAAAGCTATCAAGATTAATTGGAAATAGCAATCTACCTTATGAATTGATGATTTGTAGCGTATTAAAAGGTAAGTGGCGGGAGACATGTCAAAATGCTGCAAAAGTTTCTTCCACCTATGATAATCGTGCATTTGCTAACATGGCTACATTCTATCAGAAGAAAAATGGAACAAGAGAATTTGAGTTCAAACCAAAGTTGAAGGCGGTTGTTGATAAACCTATCTCTAAAGTTACCTCGAAATGTTGTTGATCTCTTCTCTTGAAAAATCTCCTTAAAAGATGTTGAGGATATCAAAACAAGTTTTGGTGTAGTGGTTGGTGACACACAAGAATTCAAAATTGCAAATGAAGTCCGATGAGGAGATTACCAAGGTTAAGAGTCAACTCAGCCACGCAGCATGAGGAGTAAAGTCAGCTTCAATCAAGTCTTTGAAGGCAGTGAGCCCCGGTGTTACTCGAGTTAAAGTCTCCAACAATGAACTTACCATAGCCGTTCGAACTCTTACGCTTCTCTGTCTAAAAATATTGAAAAATTCTATTATTCCTTCTACGAGCGTATCAATAACACCCTTAAGTACTTACGGGCGGACCTTGAACTACTCACATTTTGTTCTTTGAATTTCTTGCCTCTTTGTGGGTCTTCTCTTTTTCTCTTTCCTTGTTTTTCTTGCCATACTTGCTTGTGTGTTTTGGATTATGTTAAATGGTTTTTAAATGCGGATGAATGGCTGCTTATATATGTTACTATCTATGATATTTCTTTATGATTATTTAATAGGTTTCTATAGTAGATATGTGTGTTTGTATTTCTTTCTAGTCTCTGATCTCTCAGCGGGGAGCATCGCCAAGTGAGGGGGAGCCCTTTTATAGTTCGGATGTATTGAAAATCTCTCGGAATCCTCAAGATTGAAGAAGCACCACTAAGTGAGGGGGAGCCATGCTCAACAAGGAGTCGACTCACGTCGGCCAAGGAAGTAAACTCCTCTATAACTCCTCGGTTGTCACCATCGAGGATTGTTGACTATAATATTCCTAAAATTGTCTTAATGATGACTATTAACAAAAGATTTTCCTTGTAAGGAATGAAGAAAACCGATTGGAAGCTGCAATAGATATCAATCAATGATGATCCTAAATCTAGCAAGAATATGAAAAGATTGATCATCCAAAGCAAACATCTCGACAAGAATTCATGGGATTGGACAAACACAAAGAAAGGAAGTTGAAGCTATCAAAGGAAAGAAATATGTTGATGAACCAATTAAGGAGAGAAAATCATTTCATCATCCAAATCAAGATATGTTGATATACAAATCAAGGGGAAGAAAATCATTCAAAGCATTCAAATAAGGAAATCAATATTGAAGCCTACCCTCGTCAAAGGAAGGAACTTCTGCTAACGAGATCATCCGTCAACTATCAAAGGAAGGAAATCAATCAACCTTTATCGAAGATCTCAATCACATACTGTCATCATATGTTATTGAGAAAATCCTTGGATTACCCTAAGGAGCTCATCAAGATCAAATGAATGGATCTTGCCATCTTTCAAGACATAAAAAGATCCAAAGAAGAATTGAGAAGAGCACACAGCTTCACTTGATCAAGCTTCTACAATTTCTCTTCTTACCAAATCAACTGTAATCTTGTAATAGGTACTAGTGAGAGCGAAAGATAGTCGGTTAGGTTGATATACAAGTTGAGGTTGTGACAAAGTTCAGCTCTTCGATCCAAACTCACCAATTTGTGTTGGGTTGAAACATTTCTCATTGTAACCAGCAGGCTACAAGGAACCGCTTTGTAACCCAAGGGGGTAGATTTAGACACGCTGGTGATGGGAACGTTATAAAAATCTCTGTGTCAATTTTATTATTGTTTTATCATTATATACATTTGTAGTAATTACCTTGTACACGAGGTTTTAGTCGGCTTGAGGTGCTTCAATAGTTGGTGACTCTTAATTTAAATTTACCCCTCCCCCTTTAGTTATCAATTTCATCTTTGATATTATTTATACATTTTAAAGAAGAAAAAGGATAAAAGTCTTAAAGCAATGACCAGATAAAGTTATCCCGAGGAACATACGAAGAGTACCATTTCAACTCCCTTAAATTGCTTTTGCCGGAATGGTCATGCTTTGCAATGACACTACAATCAATAGAACAAGCTCATCGTTTATCAATTATCAGTTTGAGGTAATACTTTTTCTTTACAATTTCCATAACCTTTCATTAAGGAAAGCTTATTGGAATATTATTATGTTATTTTTATAATCTTTTTAAAAATTAGTATAAATACACATGCAACGCACTTTTTTAAAACTTATACACACACTCAAACATACCATACATACATACATGCATATAAAATTGAAAATAACATAATATATTTATGATCACAATTGATATTTTTGTTGTTATATACACATATAATTTAACTAAACAAAAGTTAAAAGAATGCTTCTATTTTTAGTTTTAAATTTTATTGCCAAGTAAATTAGGGTACAAAATGAAACACGGAGTACATAATTAGGTACATATTATTGTTTTTCAAAAACCAATTTTGTTTAGGTTAATTGCTAAACGATTACTAGTCACTTGCCCACATGAACTAACCTATGATGTCTTTCGAAAGTTAATTATTTTAGATTAATTGTTAAACGACTGCTATTGATCCTTTTTAAATTAAATTTGTTAGTACGTTGGTACAAATCTGTCCCAAAATAATCAATTATTAATTGCTGTAAAGTCGGCTTCTCATAAGTCAAAGAGCATATGATAAAATTAGTTTATGAAAATATAATTTTCTTATTTAATAATTGAATTATTTCAGTTCAATTTATTTCAGCCAATTGAAAAATTAGGCTGATATCACAAATCTCAAATTAATTAAATGAATCTTTATTAAAATATTTTTGATATTTTTTATTTGATACATTATATATAGCTAATAAAGAAAAAATAGTTTTATTAGGTACTAAAGTATAAAAAATAAATAAATAAATTAAAAGTTAATAAGAATTGGGTGGGTTGGGTTACCAAAGGTTATGACTGCATTTTAGCTCATTTTAATCCAGTAACTTTTGATTGGATCAATGCTTTGTCCCCATTTATCAAGTTTTTGCACCGATTGCCTGACTGTTATAGGGTGTCTTCAATTTTTAGCCTCAAATTGGTGATGCTTTACTTTTGTCCTTCGGTATTAAGTAATAAAAAGAAAAAAATACCCTTAATATTTTTAAAAAAAAATCTCAAGACAAACAAAATTTGTAAGGCAAAAAAATTCGCAGGCGTAGGTTAACGCAGAAGGCGGAAGTTAGTGCTCAGACACAAGTTTTATGCCCAAAGTTAACATGCCTAGAGCCATAATCTATGAATTTATCAGCTAAAGGCATAAGCTTGAGCAAAAACTTATGCCTTGTAATTTATTCTTGTCGCGCAATTTATTTATTTTCTTTGATAAAGAATGCTTGGCCAAAACTTTTTCATCAGCTTAAAGCTGTCGAAGAGAAAAAATTAAAGGCAACAAATTTAAGGAGAAAAAAATTAAAAGCAGCCTAAAATAGATATTTATACAAATGACCTTACATTTATTAATTCGATGCATTTTTAAGCTCATTTCCAGTCGGTCGTACACCTATTTGATTGACACCTCCATCATGGTGTACTTATGCAACTTGTTAGATAATCTTGAGAACCTATTAGGACGAATCTATATAGTATGAAGTAATGACAAAACTAGAATTTTCACTAAAAATTTTTATATACAAAAATAAATACATAACACAAGAATTAAAAAAATTTATCATCTATTATATATGCATAAAAATAATTTTTCAAGAAACTCCGAATCAATTCCTTACAGGCTCTAGCTCCTTAGGCCGAATACAGTTTAATTAGATCATGTACTACATATTGACCCACCTATCGTATAAAGTGATACAATATATATTTGACACGAATCATCATTATAATGAAATTTTCAATTTTAATTTGTGGAGCCTAGGTGTCAATCAGTTTTAACCCTCAATGATGTCAATACTTGGTCAGTTTGCCCTCTGGCCAATGCTCCAACTGAATTCGTGGAGCTATTTGAATATTAGTTTCTTTTGTAAGTACCGTTGAAATAGGAGATTGATGATAAATTTACGTAATATGTTGGAGTGGAATATGTTATGAAATGGAGGTTTGTTTCAAGAGTTTCATGTGATAAGAATATATTGTTTAGTGGCACATTTAACTTGATTTGAAAGATGTTACGTAACACTGTTTTAATAAAATTATTTATTGGAAATATGTACATATAAATAATTAATAAAATAAAAATAAAAAGTATAAATACTAAAGGAGCAGAACTAGTGAACAATGTTGTACATTAACTTAGTGGATAGGTGACATTAACTTAGTGGATAGGTGATTTTACTTTGCCTAAAAAGTTGCGGGCTCAAATCAGCTAGCCTTTTTTTTCTTTTCTCTTACACATTTATTTAAATCTTAAAAAAGCCTACCACTTAAATAAAACCTCATCAAGTTAGTATTTTCTTTACTATAATATTTTATACTAAAATAAAATCCCATTGACTTAGTACTTTCTTCACTATAATATTTTATTAAGTGCTTGAAATTTTATTTTTATTTATTCATGACAATAATATACTTAATAGATATTTAATAT
>JACEIK010001590.1:229936-245082 GCA_018107945.1 Datura stramonium | reverse complement strand
ACCTTAGTCCAGTCCCTGTGGGATCGATACTTGGCTTACTTGAGCCATTTTACTACTTGTTCGACCACATGCACTTGCGTGTAGTCATCCAAAAGACACCAAACATTGTGATCCAAGACTCCGTTAAGGTCGTGACACTCTCCTCATTCTTTCCTAATCTCTCAAACCTCATTGTAAGAACTCAAACAAACTCTCAAAGCAAGAACTAGGGCTCCTCGTTCTTCTCAGAAATCTTAAGCTTCTTCTCATGGATTTCTCTTACAAGTGTGTGGGGATTTAGAAAGGGCATTCCTTTCACGAGTATGTGGGGATTTATCAAGTGCATTCCTTTTACCCTTGTGCCCCAAAGTATTTTTAGAAACTCTCATCATTTTAGCCAACAGATGTCATGAGTGAGGATTTCCAAATAGTTTTTTATTTCCCTTGCATTTTAATAATTCTTTCAATTTTCTATGACTAGTATTATGTGAAACTCATTTGTTAGTTTCAATTATATGTATTCGTTACTAGCCTAGTTTTAGCATGATTTTGGGTTGAAATTTACATGACTTAAAGGCTGGCCTAAATTGCTATCTTTACATTTGTTACTATCTGAGTATAATTTTCATCATGTATACTTTTAGTTAAAGTCAGTATTGTTATATTATGGGTATATCTAGTATTTCCCATAAATGTCAAAATATCAATTCATCACTTTGTCAGTCTACTAGTATTTTTAATAATCTCAGTTATCAGTTTCTTTAGGCTCTCAGGACACTTCCAAATATGTAATTCTAGGTTAGCCTTAGAACATCGATTTCGAGCTAATCAATTTAGTTAGTTATATTTATAAATTCAGTTGGGATTAGTACTTAGGACCGAGCAGACCGAGGTTCTAGTGCACCTAGGTTCCCAGATCTATGTGTCACTATAGGTCTTTAGCCCAAATGTTTATCAGTTTAGTGATCACACGTCCATGCTTTTTTACCCTAGAAAGGTATATTGGGTCCTATCGATGAGACGTATACATCGAACCCCACGTCTAGATCACGTGGTTATATGTCGGTTAACAGGCACTCCCACAGTAGAGTACAGTCAAGTCCCAGATCCCAGAACATTTTATGACCGTTAATTAATTCTTTTTGAGCTTTACAGTATTTTCTGACTTTAGACTTTTAACCGCATTTATGTTTGTAGACAAAGTCATTACTTATTATTTCAGTTGTTTTAATCATACATCTTATATACATGAATATGAATTAAACTGAATAACTTCACACTCAGTACATTCAAGGTAATAACGCATACTCCCTATGATATATCATTTTATGGTATAGGCTCAGCAGCGTGGTTAGTCTCCATCGGATTCGGTCCAGCAATATTATAGTGTGAGCCTCATCTCCAGAGGGCTGAAGCATTTCTTTCTATTTTAGTAGTATGATTTCAGTTTTTAGATTAAACTGTTAGCTGGGGCATTATTGATGTGCTGTGGATTTACAACACTATTGATGCTCAAAACTAAGAAAATAGCATGGACTTAGGTGTATTTATGTGGATATGAGGAACTTTTCCTTTGATTTCAGGATAAATGGGTGTTGGAACAATAAATTGCAAAAGTAAGCTAAAAGTGTGCAAAAAAGGGCAAAAAGTGCAGTCCACAATACGATCCGTAGGATGGACCTGCGAGTCGTACTGAGGGTCGTGATAAGAAGCTGAATGTTTAACTTGGAAGACTGATCCCACGAGACTTGTCACGGTTCATACCATGATGGTTCGAGTCGTGGTAAGCCATCCGTGATGAAATCTATAATAATTTCTTAGGAGGCTTATTCTCAGTACGAGAGGATCCTATGACTCATGAGATAAAGGTACGAGTCGTACAATACCGGTAGTGGTGAAGTTTAAACAAAGTTCAAAGTATCAGGATCAAGCCACGGGTTCAAGGTACGAGTCGTAGGATGTTGGTATAAATCATACCTTGGCCCAACACGTAGCAAAAATTCAGCCAACACTTCAAGCCACGAGTCGATGCCACGGTCCGTGAGAAGCCCCAACGAGTCGTAGGAGGACCCGTGACGAGCTTGGTGGCAGATATGGAAAGCAGTCCTGTTAGTTCAGAAAAAGGATTCTTGTGTTTCTATAAATACGTTTTATGTTTTATTTTTCATAGAGGACGACAAATAGACTTAATTTTAGTAGGAAAACATTGTAGTAAGAAATTTTACATCATTGAAAGAGAGAATTAAGTTGGTTCAACCTTGTGATCAACCTTTTCTTGAACTCATATTGTTCTTGCTACTTGTTATTCAAGATTTTGCGGATTAATTGAAGGAATCGTTTTCTTAATAATCTTTGTAAGTATTGTTTAATGTCTTCAATCATGAATACAATTCACAATCTTGCAACTATGAGAGGCTAAAACTTCAATAACTAGGGTTTTGGGAACCATGTCGAATTAACAAGTTGGGTTGTACAAAGTGATTCTAAAACCAATACTAATTACTTATATTGTAGTCTCTTCATCTTTAATGATTCTTAGCAATGCACAACGTTAGGAAGTACCTGAATTCTTTACTTGCTTTGGTCGAAGAGGTAGAGATTAGGAAACGACAATTACAACAGAGCCTTGATCTTTATGATCGTTGTATTAACTTGAGTTGTGGTCGCAGGATAGTTTTATCTGGAACTTAGTGATAACGGTTAGTTTGCAAAACTCATGAGACTTGGTCGAGTAATTGAGGATAGTCATTCAATAGGGATTGGTCGATCGTTTGAATGAACCTAATTATCAGTTCTATAAGTAAGTATTGATAAAGATCACGAGTGTATACCCAAAGTCATTATGAACCCATGGGGAACACAAACCCTATTTATCCTTTAATTATTGATTTACAAATATAATCTTGATTGCTGTTTATTTTTATTGATTTTTATTAGAATCCCCCCATTGTGAAGTAACTACCATACAAGTTCATCTACCGGCTGTAATCTAGATCTTCCATATTCCCTGTGGGATCGACCCGAACATCTAAGTTGGGTTCTTTATTTACAACGTCCGCTTCGTACTTCAGTTGGAAGTGTTGTTTGAGCTTTATCAAAAAGTGGCTCCGTTGCTAGGGAATACGACTAATACTAGGTTATTAGTTTGTATTTGACCTATAGGTAGTTACTTTAATTTTTATGTTTTTTCCTTTGTTTTTCTTTTGTGACTTCCTCAGGTTTTCATCTAGGGATAAACCCTCCACTCAAATACTCAAAGATGGAACATGATCAGCTGCCAACCTTAGTGGAAGGAATTTTGAATAATGATACTTTGGCAGCTGTGATAATGAATTATGGAGATGAATTGAAAAGAGTGGAGGAAATATACCTTGATGATACCTGAGAAGTCACAAAAGTAACGTCGTGTCGCGACGTTAAATCAGGCGTTGCATGGGAGTCAGCGTTGCATGGGAGGCAAACCCATGGGAGGCGATGTCTTAGTAGCCATAGGTATGTCCTTTCCCTACATGCTTATATGTTATGCTTCGGGGACGAAGCTCATTTTTTTTAAAATGGGGTGTACTTGTATTGTTGGGATTTTGTGCTCGAGGTTTTTCTTATCGTGTTTCTTTTTCCTCATGCATGCTATCTAGTAGAACCGGCATGTGTTAGGAATTTTTTATTTAGTCGTGATTTTTTGTTTACTAGAAAGTAACTTAGGAATACTCAAATTAATGGATATGTGCATTACTTTTGTTGTTTTTGAAAAAATTGACCTCGCTTAAAAAATTTCTATGTATTTGTGACAATAATGCATGATTTCTGTAGATCGTTATATCTCATTTAGTTATTAATTGTGCTAGTCTTGTTGTCATGTATGAACCAGACAGGTAAAGTAAAAATAGTTCATGTACCATGTGTGAGTGAGGTCTTAGTATTTATTGAGGTATGTTGTTGAAGATCTAGAACTTTCCGGGTTGGTCTGACAGGTTAAGGATGGTTGCTAGGATATGATCATAGAAATTTTTGTTTTAGCTCACTTTTAGCCTATATTTCCCTACCAAAGTTTCATGAATCCCTTGATCCCAAGTTTGAGCCTTAATAGACCATATTTTTGATTTATCTCTGCTAACCGTACCCATTTGTTTATAATGAACCCTGGCTTGGCCCCCAGTCCTTCCTTGGATATTGTGAACCTTAACATAAGCAAAATGCTTAAGTTGAGGTGGCTATAGTAGGCGTTCATAAATGGGGAGAAAGAGAAAAGGAAAGAAAAGAATAAGAAGAGAAAAATGGAGGTGTGGTGAGGTGAAAAGTAAAAGCTGAAAATTTGAGATTATTGAAAAGAAAATTCAAAAGAGCTTGGAAATTGTTGAAAATGTGAAAAAATCATCTCACCCATGCAAATATTCTTAAAATGGGAAAAAGGAAGAAAAGAAGACAAAAGAAATTGAAGGATGGCAAATAGGAAAATGGTGTAGCCAATCGATGTAGTGCCAAGGAAGGGATAGTCACTCATAAAATCTTTCATCTTTATTATGTCCAGCCCTAAGCCTACATTACAAACCATATCAAGTCCTATAGTGATCTTAATTTGACCATCTAACAAATCAAAGCAGAGAAAATAAGGGCAAGCCTATGGTATCTGATTCATAATACTTGCATTTCTTTGAGAGAGTGAGTGCTTCATTTGCCTAGTCCCAAGATTCATTTTGATACTTCATAATGTAGTTGGGACTTCATTTTCCGAGGGTGCATGAATTATTTTTCTTTTTACCATTGGTCCGTGTGAAACACATAGGTGATGACTTGATTGCTTGTTGATAGTTAGATGACATGTCTTTGTCCCTGTATATGATGTTTTGATGTTTCTTGCAATACATTAGCTGATTATGTTTCATGAGGAAGGGTTAATAGAGTTTGTATATAGAGTGCATAAATTTGTCTGAGTTTTATCGTAGTATCTTAAGTTTATTTTCTAGTTGAAAGTCGTGTGTAGTTTTTCTTTTCTTGTCTAAGGACATGCAAAAGTCTTAAGTTAAGGGGTGTTGATGTTGTGAATTTACACTATGGACGCTCAAAACTAAGAAACTAACATAGAATTAGGTGTATTTACAGTGGGATACGAGGAACTTCTTCGGGATTTCAGGATAAAATGGGTGTTGAATAATAACTGCAAAAGGAAGCTAAATGTGTGCAAAAAAGGAAAAGTGCAGTTCACAGTACCATCCGTAGGATGACCTACGAGTCGTACTGAGGGCTGTGATAAGAACCTAAAGTTTAACCTAGAAGATCGATCCCATGAGACTAATGTTTTGATCGCACTACAGATGGTACGAGTCGTGGTAAGTTGGCCGTGATGAAATCCGTATGATTTCAGAGGATGATGATTCTCAGTACGAGAGGATCCTACGACACGTGAGAGTACAGGTATGAGTCGTACCATACCGGTAGTGGTGAAGTTCAGACAAAGCTCAAAGTATAGGGATCAAGCCACGGGTGCAAGGTACGAGTCGTAGGATGTAGGTACTAATTATACCTTGGCCCAACACTTAGCCAAAATTCAACAAACACTTCAAGCCACAAGTCGATGCCACGATACGTGAGAAGCCCCTATGAGTCGTAGGAGGACCCATGACGAGCTCGGCGACAGTTATGGAAAGCAGTCCTGTTAGTTTAGGAAAAGAATTCTTGTGTCTCTATAAGTACGTTTTATGTTTTATTTTTCATAGAGGACGACGAATAGACTTAATTTTAGTAGGAAAATATTGTAGTAAGCAATTTTATATCATTCAAAGAGAGATTTGAGTTGGTTCAACCTTGTGATAAACCTTTTCTTGAACTCATATTGTTCTTCCTACTTGTTATTCAAGATTTTGCAGATTAATTGAACAAATCGTTTTTCTCAATCATCTTTGTAAGTATAGTTTTATGTTTTCAATCATGAACACAATTCACAATCTTTTAACTATGAGAGGCTAAAACCTCCATAGCTAGGGTTATGGGAACCATGGCGGATTAACAAACTAGAGTTGCACAAAGAGATTCTAAAACCAATACTAATTACTTATATTGTAGTCTCTTCATCTTTAATGATTCTTAGCAGTGCAAAACGTTAGGAAGTGCCTGAATTCTTTACTTTCTTTGGTCGAAGAGGTAGAGATTAGGAAAAGAGAATTATAAAAGAGCCTTGATCTTGATGATCTTTGTATTAACTTGAGTTGTGGTCGCAGGATAGTTATATCTGGAACATAGTGATAACGGTTAGTTTTTAAAACTCATGAGACTTGATCGAGTAATTGAGGATAGTCATTCAATAGGGATTGGTCTATCGTTTGAATTAACCAAAGTTATCATTTCTGTAAGTAAGTATTGGTAAAGATCACGAGTGTATACCCAATGTCATTATGAACCCATGGGGAACACAAACCCTAGTTATCCTTTAATTATTGATTTTAAAATATAATCTTTACTGCTGTTTATTTTTATTGATTTTTATTAGAATTCCCCCATTGTGAAGTTACTACCATATGAGCTCATCTACCGGCTGTAATCTAGATCTTCCATATTCCCTGTGGGATTGACCCCAACCTCTGAGTTGTGTTCTTTATTGACAAATGTTCACTTCATACATCAGTTGTAAGTGTGGTTTGAGCGTTATCAATTGTCCCAGCAACTCATCAGATCTCTTAGAAGGCTTTAAGATAAAGGGTATTAGTTTCAGTTGTAGCTCTAGATGTCTTGAAATTTCAGTATTGTATCAAATGTTCTTGTACCTATAAAAGTATTTCTTTATTTTCATTTGATACAAACGACTTCCGCTTAATATTTTCTTACATTAGTTTAGTCATGTTAGAGTTATGTTATGCCATGAGTTAGCTTGGAGCTATTCATGGTTCTAAGCACCGTGTTGCATCCAGAGTGTAGACTCGGGTCATGACACCCTTCCTTGCAATCATTTTTGTAGATATTAGTTAGTGAATAAACCTAAAGGGTTTCTTCATATAATAGTTCTTTCCCAAGGAGCGAAATTTATCTTGTCTTGATTTTTGTGTCGAACCGGGTGACATTTCTTAATGATAGATTGAGAGAGACTTTCTTAAAGAAAAATGTCATGTTCTAATTTGTTATTTTGAGACTTTGTTGCACTTATGTTGAGTGGAACCATCAGAAATTTTCTTTGCAAAGGAATTTAATTTTAAAAACTAAGAAAAGAGGGGCAAATAAATTTAAAGAGCATTTTGTTGTCATGATGTCTACATTCTTAGTTTGTCATTTTTGATTCACAAATGAGTTGTGCAGAACTCAGAATAATTTGTTAAAACTCATGCTTTTAAATTGATTTTGAGAAGAGGTAGACTCCTTGGGATTCTGATCCTTGAGTGGTAAGGTTGTAGCTTGTTCTTGTGTACGCATGTCATCTAGAACTTTTCCCGAATATTATTCAAGGCGAAATCCTACATATGGCTTACTTTGGAAAGTTACCTTTGGCCCTCTTTGAGTAACCACTTCACCGAAGAAAATATCCTTCTATTAGTCAAACCCTTTTCGAGCCTTAAACCTTTTTATTGAGAACCATATTACACACCTTTACCCTATTTAAATCCTCTACTTTGGCACCTGTTCCTCCTTAATTGCTAATGATAGAAAAATTGGGTGCTAAAAGCCCGAGCTATGATGGTGGATGTGAATAGAAAAATGAGATGTTGATGTAGGCAAAATCCTATGTTTGGAGGTGTGTGCATTCAAATAGGAAAAGAGAAATGAGCTTTAATGTGAGGTAACACTAAATGCTTAGTATAAAAGTGGTTGCTTTAATCCTTTAATGAAAGGAAGAAAGAAAAGAACTAATGGTGCTATCTCTTATCAAGTGAATACTTAGTCACGAAATCAAAGGTGTTTAGAAGGATAACTCTTGGGAAAAACATAGATTGTGAAAAGGAGAGATAAGGTGGAGTTGACTCAATGATAAGAGTGGTGTACTTTATTAGGTCCACATAAGCGTTAGGAGATTCTAGTCAGTTGAACTAATGGTGTCCTACCCTTACCCCTAGCCTAAATTTTGACCCACAAGTCCTCAGTGATTCTGAGCTTTGCAAATCTATATTAATGGCTAAATACATAAAGGGAAAACCTATGATTCAATATGTATACACTTGAATTTCTTTGAGAGAGTGAGCATCTTAGTGTCATCTTATAATCCAAATTTTTCTTAATTGCATGTTTGTAGTGGGATTCTCTCTTTCAGTGAGTTGCATTGTATCCTTAGAGTTAATGGTAAAATATTGATCTCAACTAAGTGGTACGAAAAAAAAACAAGTTATGTAGTGAACTTCTAGGAAAATCTTGAAGGTTGAATGTCAATGATTTGAGATTCATGTTCATCTTTCTTGAGATGAAAATGTCCCCTGATTTTGATTGAAAGAATAAAGTCTCTGAAGGAAAAAATATTTTTAAAGTCATGATCTTTGCTAAGTTCTCATGGTGGTACTAATAGAGATTTGTGCATGTGTTTGTATCTTTTTTATTTTTTGAGTCTTTTTGTTGTCTTGGGTCTATGTTGAGTCTTTGTGGTCCTGTGTGCAGCCCTTATCTTGATAAGCTTCAGTCAATTCCTATGTTGAGTGAATGCTTTGCATGAGGACAAGCAATACTTAAAGTTTAGGGGTTTGATGAGTTGAAAATTTACCAACTTATCTAGCTCTTAAGCATTGAGTTATCCTTTTGTTTAAATGCAAATTATAAGGATTTTATGCCTTTTCTTCTCTTATGTGCAGGCATTTCTTTGAAACAAAGATGATGGAGGCTTTTAACTTAAAGCAATCTACCAGATGAAAAGCAGGTGACATGTGTGCCACAAGTCAACACCTATGTCTAGCAAGTGCTACACAGGAAGAGCTGAAGGTTTACTGGAAATGGACCTCTATGCCGCAAGTCGGCATCTACGGTCCGCAAGTACAACACAGGAAGAAATGAGAAAGACTGCCCTGTACATATTGATGCACCCGCGTGTCGCTAGTTCCCACCTTTGAAATGCAGGTGCCAATGCAAGTGGTCCACATTTCCTCCTAAGGAAAAAATTATCCATAAGGAAAGTACGTACTTGGGAAGCTTCCAAGGTCATTTTTGGGATCTGTTCAAGGAATATATGTAGAATTTTTATCCCATTTGTATATACATAATTGAAGGAGAGAGATATTAAAAAGGGGTACAATCTTATACTTTCTTCTTTTTCGTCCTTGCGAATACACCATTGTTGTAGATATAAAGCTTGGAAGTAATTTTAATTGCTTATGATGAATGGTTGAGGAATCCTCTTTTGTATCATTTCTCTTTCCTTCATTATGAGCAACTAATTTCTCTTTCAGGGGGTATGTAAATGATGGGTGTTTAGAATTGATTGGATATTAAGTAATTGTTACTAATTGATTATAATGCATGGATCTGTTGATTTCTTTAAGTTTAATCTAAAAATTAATGGTTTCAAACATTAATTGAGTTCTCTAACTTTTATTTTGCTTGAGAGAGAGAAGTAAAGTTGGGTATGACTTCAATAGTGAGGATTTTGAGCTTTTGGTCTATGGGTTAAAGCTACAAATAGTTGTCACAACCCGAGCATAGACCCCAGACCGAGACATGGCACATACATAGCATGAAAGAGAGCATGTATAAAGCTAAAATGAATCATAGCATAAGTTAAGTGAATTTCTAAATGTTATAAAGTATGAATAAGGACAACATGTCATAACACAAAGACCACCTAATACATAACTGAAAAGGCTCTAGTCAGAAGATGAGCTGATGGGACAACATCCCTAACTAGCTCGCTATGTCTGAAAATGAAAGACATAAAAAAAATTACAAATTATAAAGTTTCCTCAAGAGAGGAGGACTCACCCACAGGGAGTAAGCCGAAGTGAGGCGGAAGCAGAGATAACGTCTAGGCTAAGACTGGTCGCTTGAACCTATATCATGAAATGATATAGAAGAGAATATGTGGTCAATACTCTGAATGTACTAAATATATAGAGTAAGTAAAACATGCTAGTAAAACGATAATAAGAAATCGTGAGTATAAAACAAACTAGAACATGAGAGTAAGGAAGACATACTAAAAACAATATTATTGAAACAATCATAAACATGAGTTATTCATTGTAAGATGAAATATAATGACCCAAGGTTTTTCAAAACCAAATCATCTAATTTAAAATACTTAAAATCATAAGGAAAAGCTCATAAAGGATCAATGGTTCAAATAGGCTATAACCATAATATCGTAAGTCAAAAAAATGAATAACTTAAAGCACGAGGAGCAATGGGAGACTCATCCTAACCAACACCATCATGAGAGAACTTACATGATGCCCAACTATCTCGCTCGAATTGGCAGAACCATTCAAAACTTGCCAAGCCAAGGAACGATTAAGGTGTGATATCACTTGTGAATCCCCTTAGGGTTTGAACATTGAAATATATCTATGATGGCACGTAGTTATGAGACTCAGGGTTTGCCTGAATCCCTAGCCTACTCGATGCTAGACACTATACCAAAAAATACGCACATGAATTATAATCATCATTTATAAACATGCTTGATATTACATGGGTTGCTCTAAATCATGAAATCATAATCATACCTGAATAAAACATCATAACTTGAAATCATAGGTTCATGAGCTTGAAATTCATAAAATCATGCATAATTGGGAAAAATCATTATAAATTTGAAAGTATAGATCTATGAGAGATTTTACTAAAGAATAACTAATCGTAATCATAAGTCATGAATTTAATCATAAGAAACTCGAATTTATAAGAGATCATAAAAGATTTCATGATAATTGGGTCTAACCGTAGAATTTTAAATGGATCATTCTTAGAGAATTAAAATCATGAAATAGGGATGAAATTGGGCATGAGTGTGGAAGATTTCCCCCATTCATAACCCTACATACCTGGTCTTGAAGAATCCACAACTTTACTTGAAGACCCAAGAGAATTTGAAAGACGGTGATGACGAACCCTAGGTTGCCTTGAGGTGATTTGATCTTCAATTTTAAGTGCTAGGAGTAGAATGAGGGTTAGGAATCAATACAAACCTATAAAACACCCTTTTTTTTATGTTCAAAATGATTTTATTTGGGAGTTAGGAACTTTATAATTACGAAAATGCCCTTAATGACTCAGCCAAAAAGTGGACTCAGCAAAACCAAACAGATCACCAAATGATCTGTTAGTCTGTTTGACGGGCCGTTAAGAACACTTGTCACTAGAGACATTTTTCAATTTTCTAATCTTTCCTTGACCCCTCTTGATGTTGGGCATATTGTTATGCCTATTTGCCATGTTTTTAAACATATTTAGCCTTGTTTTGAGTTGATAATCCCTATGAAGTGTATGAATTCATGGTATCATGGGTATTGTTAGCTAACAAATGTTTCTAGATGTTTTGAGTATGAAACCAAGAAAAAAGGACCCAAAAATGATCCAACGTGAGAGAAAGAAGAGTTTGTGAAAGTCATCCTGGGGCTATGGCTACGTGGTGCGCCAACACTTGTGCTTTAGAGAAATATGCACTAAATTTGGTGTTATAGATGGCATGGGGTGCCAGTTCCCTAGCTTTATAGATGAGAATTTGGCTAACACCTTGGTGAGATAGATGGCGTGGAGCCCAGAAGCATTCCAGACATAGAAAATTTTCCCAACATTCTGGTGCTATGGATGGAGTGGGGCACCAGAAGGGTCCTAAATCATAGAAAACTAACTAACACTCTAGTGCTATGGATGGAGTGTGGCGCTAGAGGTGTTTAGAAGTGTAGGAATTTAACTAACTCCTTGATGTTAAGATTGGAGTGGGGCGCCCAAAGATATACTTTAGAGGAAAATTGACCTAGAGTTGGGGCTATGGAGTGGGCGGCATGCTAGAAACAATCTTGGATGGATTTTTGCTAATTTTAAAGATAAATACTTAAGGGCAAAAGAATCATTTAAGGGCTCACCTATAAATATAACATCTAGGTCATTTTAAGCTTATCGGACATTATTTTGTTTGATCGAAGAATGTTGTAAACGCAGATTTTGTAGGAGAGATAAGTTCCTACTAAGGTTTCTTCTTTTATTTATCATTTTACCTAGAATGATAATGATTTCTATGTTTTTCCACTTCTCTATGAGTGGCTAAACGCCCATTCTAGGGTTTTTTTATCATAGTTGATGGTTGACGATTGAAAGACTGATTAAAGCTCGTTTGATTCTTCATTAAAGGTTTTTTATATTTACTTTTTTAAAATTGCTTATTGAGTAGTCTGATCACCTTGTGAGTAAATTTATTGGCTTTTGGTTGAACTTGGAAAAAGGACCCGGAAGGGTTAAAAGTAAATATAAAATAAGAATTTGAATATCCTTTGTACCGTTGGTTGAAGGTTATAAGTTATTGATGATTATAAAGATATACCTTTTAACCCTGTTTAGTTGATATACAAGTAGGAATAAGCGTCATTTCATGTTTATCCTGCTATCATAGGGATATATGCATTAGGGTTTGTGAGATAGTTCTTGAATGCTCGGGAGAGTGGCAAGAAATAGGATAGTAACTTGCAACTAGAAACCTTAGGAATAATTAATCTAGCATAATCACATCTTGAAAACACAAATTGATGTGAAAGTGTCATTTCCCTATATTTTCATCATCATTTGAAGTACAAACAAGTTTGCAACAATCTTAGTTCTGTAGTTAATTTTACATTTCCGGTTCTTAGTAGTTTAATTCTTCAAAGCGTTCCCCATTTTTATTTGCTTTGTTAGAATGGAGAAATAAAGTGGTAACTTTAAATGATTGATCTGACAAGTCTTTGAGGGATCGATAATCGGGACTTCAGTGTCCTATATTACATGATGACCACGTGCATTTGCATGCACTTGGGCGTGATAATGCTCAAACTCACACCTCCTGCTGAACTATGAAGCCGACGTTGTTAATAAATAAGCCAAGTAGAGGTTGGGGTCAAACCCACAAGGAATATGGAAGAATATAGAAGAATGCTACTATTTAAGCTTTTAAGCCAATTATATCCTAAAGGGGGGAATTGGTTAAAGTAACAAGTAATATTATTGAGAAATTGAAGGTTGATTTAAATTAATGCAACTAACTAGGGAAAGTGTTCACCGTGGGTTCATAATTACTTCGGGTTTTACACTAGTGATCTATTCCAATACACTAGTCAAGTTCCCAAAAGACTAAGTGTTTCTACCTTTTCTATGAATTTTTGAGTGAATTTTTATAAGGTCTCAATGATACCTTAAGTGAAGCACTAAGCATTCGTACGATCCATGTTTTGTTCTTCCTAATGACCAATTTACCCTTAAGATGGTCGTCATCCATCCGTCATTCGCCAAAGTCATGACTCAATGAGTAAAAATAAAATAAAATAATAAAAATAAAAAGAAAAATCTAGACTCTAGTTGGTTCTCAGGGACTATCCACAGGAAATGTATCGAAAATAATATAAAAACTAGAAAAAGCTTACTACAAACCAATCAAGCGTGATACATAATTCATAAAATCCAAAAAAAAAAAATTAGGTCTGCCATGTGCAAATTTAGCAATTAAGGCATGCATAGTAATATGAAGTTCACTTCTCCCACCCCACCCTTAATTAGTAACAGTGTCTCCAGTGCTAAAATAATATAACATAAAGTAAAAGAGTAAAAGAAGAACTCCCTGGGCCTCTACTCCTCGTCGTCTGTGGGGGCAAAAGCAGCTTTTCCATATCCGAGTCATATCCATCATTAGAAATTGTGTTTCAAAATATTTTTAAGGACTATTATAAGTGTAGAAAAAATACCACACAAAATAAACTGAGTCCAAATTAAATTAGAAAATTATTTCAATATGCAAACTTTTTGCCTCGCGTCGCGCACAGATTTCTGCGGTTGCTTGGTCCGTGTTGTGGATGCTGTAGTGCATGCTCCCTGTGCTACGCTTTGCCAGCAACCTTAATCCCTCAATCCCTCAGTTAAGTGATCTCTTCTCTTTACTTTTCATTTTCCTTTATAAAAATATTTATTATTATATTGAATTCCATCTATTGAGCTGCCTGCTTAATTTTCTTATATGATTTTACATTTTTAATTTATTTTTGCTCAAAATTTCCATTACAATTTATGACTTAATTCCTGCATACTTGAACAAACACATCAACTATAAAAAATCAAAAAAATTATCTTAGATTGTTTCCCAAGAGCGCCTGATTTAATGTCGCGGGACGACAAAGGTGTCTTGATTACTCAGACTTTATCAAGATACTTGTTGAGATCGTGGTCACATCTTGGCCGGTTGTTTCACCATGCTACCCTGTGACACTTCAAAAAATAAAAGAAAAATAAAAAATAGGAAATAAAGTAAAAAAGTTCAACACAAGCAATTTATCTAATCCTAAATCGTATTACCCTGCAAAGGCGCCAGCTTTTTATAACGCTCAAACTCACACCTCCTGCTGAAGTATGAAGCGGACGTTGTCAATAAAGAACCCAACTAGAGGTTGGTGTCAAACCCACAGGGAATATGGAAGGATATAGAAGAACACTAGTATTTAAGCTTTTAAGTCAATTATATCCTAAAGGGGGGAATTTGTAAAAGTAACAAGTAATATTATTATGAAATTGAAGGTTGATTCCGGTTAATGCAACTAACTAGGGTCAGTGTTCCCCATGGATTCATAACTACTTTGGATTTTAAACTAGTGATCTATATACTTTACTTGTAGAAATGATAACGAAGGTTCATCCAAACGACTGGCTCGTCCTTTTTGGATAATGATACTCAATCACTGAGTCAGGTCTTATGAGCGATTTCAATTTAACCGTTATTAGTTTGTCCCAAATTTAACTATCCTGCAACTATAGCTCAAGTTAATACGATGATTATAAAGACCAAGGCTTTGTTGTAATTCTCTTTTCCTAATCTCTACCTCTCTAGGATCAAGAAAGTAAAGAATTCAGGCATGTATTAACGTGGTGCACCATTAAGAAATGTTAAAGATGAAGAGAATACAACACAAGCATTTAGTATTGATTTGGAATCACGTCGTGCAAACCCTAGTTCGTTAATTCACCATGCTTCCCACAACCCTAGTTGTGGAGGTTTTAGCCTCTTATAATTATAAGTAAATTAATAGCATTCA
>JACEIK010001590.1:143204-181427 GCA_018107945.1 Datura stramonium | reverse complement strand
ATATATACCTACAGTGGCACATAGTTCTGAGACCACGAGGTTTACCTGAACGCCAGATCTACTTGGTGCTAGACACTGCCCCAAAAACATGCACATGATGGCGCATATTGTAGTTGTAAAATCATTCATGAAGTTCATGGACAAATAAATAATAACATGATGGATCCCATTTGAAATACATGATTAGCTATGAATAAGGGCCCGTGAATTGACAAAGAGTCATAAATCCATAAATCATGAAATACATGCATACTTGTAAAACATGTATATACTTGATATTCATAAATACATGATAAGTACTTGAGAGAAATCATATCATAGATCATAAATCATAATTTAGGGCTTAAGAAGATTAAGATCATACTAGAACAAAAAATTGACTTTTCATGAAGCTTACATAATTGGGCATAATTTAATTAGAAGTTGAAACTATAAATAAATAATCATAATAATTATAAAATCTGCCCATAAATCATTAGATATGATCTGATAGATAAAGGGAATTGACCCATAGATAGATCATAGAGAATTTCACAATAATTGAAATAAACCTTATAAGATCATGAAACTTGAATCTAGGATTGGAATTCATGGAATTGAGAAGAGTTTAGAGAATGAGAGTGAAAGGAACTCCCATTCATAGCCTCACATACCTGGGTAAATCAAATTCACACTCCCACTTTAAAGTCCAAAGGGAATTACAGAGGATTTGAAGAAATTCTTCAAACTTGATATTCAAGGAAAGGCTCTAAGTTGCATGCATGGAGTGAAGATGCTTAGAGTAGGTTTAACACCATTAAAACCCTAGTAACTGAGCTTAAAACAAAGTAGTTTAGGACCTTAGGGCCTAGGAATAATGGAAATACCCTTAATAAAAAACCTGGAAAATATGCACTGCCAGTGGCTACAACTGGTCCAATGGGTCGTTATTGGCTCCCACGGGTCGTTACTTCCCTCATTTCTTCAGCCTATTTTCCAGTCTCGGACCTGCTACCACGAGAGGTACCACGAGTTGTACCTAGCTCCCATGACAAAGGTAACCATCTGTTATCACCACTGCCCATTTTCCAAAAACCTTCCAACGGGAGCATACCATGACCCGTGACTCGAACTAATGAGTCGTTCCGTGACTCGTGACTGTCTCCTTGATCATGACCAACCTTATAATGACTCCCTTTCCATGACCTGTTATATAAACCAATGGATCGTTCTTAGACCCGTTTTCACAGAATTCCTCACATCAAAATCCGACCACGACTGCTTCTCATGACTCGTCAGACATACAAATGACTCGTACCATGAGTCGTTCTGAGGGAAATTTCCGGTTTCTCTGCTACTTTTTGTTTTAAATACCGAGTCTAGTCTTAAGCACTTCCGGGGTATAATAATATCTCCCCCTTGGAAACATTCATCCTCGAATGTGGAAAACATACTGAAAAGCTGAGAAATGCAACCACCATGCAAAATACAGAACATTTAAGCTGAAAACTGATGGAGTAACTAATTCCGGACTAGAATACATGACTGAACCGAATTCATAAATCACACATATATACATTGACATGAAGGAAACTGGGGCAGACATGAACTGAACATTAAACTGAATAGAATACTAAGGAGGAAACTGATACCTCAAGCTGGAACTGAGCCGAAAGGGAATAGATGCGGGTATGTAGCCATCATATCTACATTGGCTTCCCGCAAAGCTCCCTCAACGTGTTGGTTCCTCCACAACACCTTCACTGAAGCTACTTCATTGTTTCTTAGCTTTTGAACCTGACGATCAAGTATTTCCACCTGAACCTCCTCATAGCTAAGGCTATCCTTGACACCTACACTCTCCATCGGAACAACTAGAGCTGCGTCACCCAAACACTTCTTTAAGAGTGATACATGAAAAACTGGATGCTTGAAGCTAATTCTAAGGGAAACTCCAACTCATAGGCCACCTTGTAAACATGTCTCACAATCCAGTATGGACCAACATATCGAGGACTGAGTTTCCCTTTCTTTCCAAACCTCATCACTCCCTTCATGTGAGATACCTTCAGAAACACCCAATCATCAACTTCAAACTCAACCTCCCTCCTCCTCACATCTGCATAGCACTTTTGGCGAGTTTGAGCTATTTTCAACTTGTCCCTTATAAGCCGAACTTTCTCCATGGCCTCATGGACTGAATCAGGACCTATCAACGTGGCTTCATCGACTTTGAACCAACCAATAGGTGATCTACATCTTCTCCCATTGAGAGCCTCAAATAGAGCCATCTGAATACTGAAATGATAATTGTTTTTACAGGCAAACTCAATGAGATGCAAATGATCATCCCAACTACCCTTGATATCAATCACACACACTCTCAACATATCCTCCAGATTCTAAATAGTCTTCTCCACCTAAACATCTGTTTGTGAGTGAAATATTGTGGTAAGCTTAACCTGGGTACCGAGTCCCTTCTGAAATGATCTCCAAATCTAGGAGGTAAACTGAGTACCTCTATCTGATATGATGGACAAAGGAACTCCATGCAACTGAACTAACACCCGAATATACAACTTACCATAATCCTCTGCTGAATTGGTAGTTTTAACTGGTAGGAAATGAGCAGCTTTAGTCAACCTGACCACAACCACCCAAACAGAGTCATGTTTTTGATATGTATGAGGCGACCCCGTTATGAATTCCATATTGATATCCTCCCATTTTCAAGTAGGGATACCAATGTCCTGAAGCACACCTCCTGGTATCTGATTCTCAACCTTCACCGATTGACAATTCGGACAGTTGCCATAACTTACTATGTCCTTCTTCATGCCACTCCTCCAATAGACTTCACGTAGGCCACGGTACATCTTGGTGGAACCTGGATGGATAATATATCTAGAACCATGAGCTTCATGTAACATCCGCTCCCACAAGTCACTAGCATCTGGTACACACAAATGACCCTGATATCGGAGCACACCATCTCCCCTTTGGGAGAAGACCTTGACCTTCTGATTCCGAACCGCTTCCTTTAACTCCACCAAAATAGGATCCTCACCTTGCCTAGCCTTACCATTGGTCACTAAAGATAATTTTGATCCATTCTGAACAATGCCACCACCATTCATCGAGTCTAACAAACAAACTCCTAGTCGTGCAAGTCGGTGCACATCCTTCACTAACTTATTCCTTTCCTCATTTATATGAGATACACTCTCCATAGAAAGCCTTCTAAGAGTGCCTGCCACCATATTCGCCTTGTCCGGATGACAAAGGAAACTCATATCATAGTCTTTAAGAAGCTCCAACCACCTCCTTTGATGTAGATTTAGATCCTTCTGGGTGAACACATACTTTAGGATTTTGTGGTCTGTAAACACATCCACATGGACCCCATACAGATAGTGTCTCCAAATCTTCAAGGAAAATACTACCGCCGCCAATTCAAGATCATAATCAGATAGTTCTTTTCATGGACCTTTAGGTTCCTAGAAGCATAGGCTATAACCTTACCGTGTTGCATTAGCGCACAACCAAGGCCAATCCTCTGGGCTTCATAGTATACCACAAAACCATTGATACCCTCAGGTAGGGTCAATACTGGTGCTGAGTTGAGTCAAGTCTTCAACTCTTGGAAGCTCTTCTCACAAGTCTCCTACCATTGCAACTTCACTTTCTTCTAGGTCAATTTAGTCAACGGGGCTGCAATGGATGAAAACCCTTCAAAAAATATCCGATAATAACTAGCTAAACCCAAGAAACTCCTGATATTTGGAGGATTCACTAGTCTAGGCCAATTCTTCACCGCTTCTATCTTTTGAGGGTACACATTTACACCCTCACTTGACACACATGGCCTAGAAATGCCACTGAGTTCAACCAGAATTCACATTTGTTGAACTTAGCATACAACTGGAGATCCTTAAGAGTCTATAGCACCACCCTTAAATGAGGGGCATGCTCTTCCTCGCTTCGAGCATATTATGAGAATATCATCTATGAACACAATAAAAAACATATCCAAATATGGTTTGAACACCCTGTTCATCAAATCCATAAAAGCTGTACGAGAATTCGTTAGTCCAAAGACATGGCTACAAACTCATAGTGACCATATCGAGTCTTGTAGGCTTTTTTGGGATGTCACTCTCCTGAACCCTGAGTTGATGGTACCTTGATCCGACGTCTATCTTCGAAAAGCACCTGGCTCCCTGAAGCTGGTCAAACAAATCGTCAATCCTGGGAAGAGGATACCTATTCATGATGGTGACCTTGTTTAATTGCCGGTAATCAATACACATTCGAAGGGAACCATCCTTTTTTCGAACAAAGAGCACTGGTGCACCCCACGGGGATTTCTAGGTCTGATGAAACCCTTATCTAGAAGGTCCTTCAACTGCTCCTTCAACTCCTTTAGCTCTGCTGGAGCCATTCTGCAAGGAGGAATAGATATAGGTTGCGTATCGGTAAGGAGGTCAATACCAAAATAAGTCTCCCACTCGGGAGGGATTCCCGGTAAATCACATGGGAACACTTCTGGGTATTCGTACACTACAAGAACATACTGGATAGTCTAGGTTTAAAATGTAGCATCCTTAACCCTAACTAGATGGTACACGCAACCCTTAGATATCATCTTTCTGTCCTTGAGGTAGGAAATGAAACGACCTACAGGTATAGCTGAACTACCCTTCCACTCTAGGACTAGCTCACTCGAAAATCGGAACTTTACCACCCGGGTTCAACTATTTACTGAGGCATAACATTCTTGTAGACAATCCATGCCAAAGATAAAATCAAAATCTATCATGGATAGTTCTACCAAATTTACTGAGGTGACGTTCTAAAGGACTGTGACAAGGAAGTTTCTATATGCCCCTCGAGCTATAACTGATTCATTGACTGGAGTAGTGATTGAGAAGGGTTCTAATAGGATTTCGGGACTGACTCTGAAGCTACTAGCAACACAAGGCGTCATAAAAGATAAAGTAGTTGATGGCCAACAACCTTTTTGGTGGGTCCCTTATGGACCAATCATATGGAATGGACAAAGCACTTCTTGATAATATGACCATAACAAATAGAGCATGGCACACTAGAGACATCGAGGTGTCCCCAAGTGGTGCCGCTTCCAACCTTGTAACCGCTGAAATTAGAAGGTGTGATGAGAAAAGAGATGAAACCATGGCAAATATGATTACCCGCCTTAAAGTAATGACTAAATATGTTGTGGGGGCCAGAACCAAGAGTACAAATGTTGTAGGGACCCAATAGAATGGTAACTATGAGGGATATAGTTCACCTCCTATATATGTTGAGGAATGTCTATATATGGCAGATCAAATGGGGGTTCTCACAATGTGTCAACCAAGGCCCTTGGCTCCCTCGTGATGAGAATCAAGGTTGGAGAAATTGCGAAAATCAAGGTTGGAGTGATAAAAATGATAGATGGGGAAACCAGGAGAAAAATAGTGAAGGGTATCATAGAAGCTCAAATACATACATACCTCCTCCCAAATGGATGTAGTCCAAATGCAACCAGGGGCAAGTGATGTTGGCAATTAAAAAATTGAGGAGATGCTGGATAGGGTTTTGAAAAAAATAGAGTCCATCAATAGTGGAGTGAAGGAATTCAAAGGGGAGGTTTCTACCCTTTTCCCAAACTATGAGCTCCCACTAGGTCTCCATCAAGCATTTAGAGGCTCAACTGACCCATCTCTCAACCCAAATATACCCCCAAAAGAATGGAACCCTTCCGAGTGATACTACACCCAATTCAAAGAAGGATAATCATTGTATGGATATTGTCATGAGGAGTGGAAAAGTTGTAGCTGATGCGGGTGTTAAGGCCAAGAAAGTTGTTGATCCGAAAGAAAGTGACAAAGTGAGTGATACAATGCCAAGAACACCAATTTGTGTTGACAATGAGGAAGAACTAGAGGAGGATGGAGTAGATGTCCCTTAGGAGAATGTGGCTATTGAGAAAGATGGAGAGGTGCCTAACAATACAAAAGACCAAGAGCCTAGACTTTCTACTCCATACCCATAGCGGTTGGCTAAAAAGTACTAGGACAAACAATTTTGAAAATTTATTGACATGTTCAGTAAGTTGTCCATTGTAATACCCCAGAAGTGCCTAAGATTAGACCCGGGATTTAAGAATTAAAGTTGGCTAAATCGTGGAAAAATTCCACAGAACGGATGACCTAATGAATCGTTGGTCCAGCCAACGACCCGTTGGAAGCACCCGTGATGAGGATTGATTGGGTAGTAGTTGGTAGTAACCAGTGAAGTAAAGACCCCTTGTTTGTTACGAGTCATTGTGTGGAGTCATGGTGGGAATGGATCCTAAGCCTAAGGGGGAGTAACGGGTCGTGGGATGACCCATCGTGAGGAGTAACAGATCGTGGTCACCAGTCGTGGGAAGGAGTATGAAAAATATCCAGTCAATGTATCAAAATATAACAACGACTCATGGGATGGAAGGACGAGTCGTGGTGTGGCTCGTGGGAAGACTTGATACAAAACTTGAAGGGGGAAACAATGGACGATACGATGAATCATCTCTTGAAGGAACAACTCGTCTTGTCGAGTCATGGGAAGTGAATCTGAAAATGTGAAATGGGGAAGTGGATCCAATGGCTTGATACCACGAGTCGTGGTATCATGTAACGACTCGTGGGACCGTCCGTGGGTTCACCAGTGCAGAAATTTCAAGGATTTCATTAAGGGAATTTTCATCATTCCTAAGTCCTAGGGTCCTAATCTACGTCGTTTAAGGCTTGAAATTCAGTGTTTATTGAGGGTAAAACCTATCCTAGGATTATTCATATCATGCATGCAAAGTTAGGGGATTGAGGACGTGATAAAGCTTGTTCTTCAAGGCTCTCTTCAATTTTTCCATTTGACTTTCATGGAGTGGTGAGATTTGATTTTCTCTAGGTTTTTAGGGTTATGAGTGGGTGTTTTGATTCACACCTATGCCCAATTTCTCCTAATTCATGAAGTTTTGTTAAAATATCTAATGGGGTTTTATCTTAAATCTTGTGGAATTCTAATGATCTATCCATGGGTCATTACTTCTCATGAATTACATCATATTTTATGAATTATGACCAGATTTTACAACTAATTCGATTATAAATTTTATTGATTTCAATTTCTAAAAAATTATGCCTAATTATGCTTATTCTATGATGAATTGAGTTATGATCTTTACCTCTATTGTTGATATTCATAAACCCGTCATGATTTATGAGTCATACTATTGATTTATTCAAGTGCCCATTATCAATTTATGATTTACAAAGCCTATACATGACTTATAAGTATGTATGAATCTCATGATTTACTAATTATGTTTTTGGCCGACTCATGGGCCTTACCCCCATGTCTAGTTCACGTATTTACAAGCATATTTATGATTATCATGATTTAACTAGCCCATGAATCTCATGTATATTATACTATGAGCACTATATATGTTTTGAGAGTAGTATTTCACATCGAGTAGGTTCAGGGCCTAGGTTTTGCTCTAAATCTCAGAACTATGTGCCACCGTAGGACATGATGGGACCTCCCTTGAGACTGTCCCCTTTGCCCAAATGGGCCCTTTCATGTGTAATATCACACCCTTCATGGTTCTACCATTGGCAAGGTACTAACACCCTCTCGACTAGGGATTTACAGGTCGGGCTCCATGTGTGCTCATATGGGGTATGTCGGTTATAAAAATCTCTCATTGTTCCGCATGTTTTATGCATTATTATGTTTATTTTAACTTTGCTCAAGTGATGATTTATAAAGTTTCTCTTCTGACTTTGGTAATGAATGGATTACTAATGATTTGAAAACCTTGAGCCTTATGTTATCTTATGATATTTATGTTATGATCAAGTTGTCCCACTCTTATGATCATTTATGAGCTTTTATGTATTTTCTTAAATGTCAGTTTTACTTACCTTACATACTCGGTACTTTCCACGTACCGACCTCATACTCTATGATGTATCATTTTATGATACAGGCTCCGATCTTCAAATCCAGCACCATCAGTAGTCCATCTCATAGTTTAGCATCCAACTTTTGGTGAGTCCTCATTCTCCGAGGACCATGTGTTTCATATATTGATGTTTCTTCTAGTTTTAGTTTTGTTGGGTTAGTTGGGGATGTTGTCCCATCAGATACATTAGAGGCTTTCAGACTATATGTAGTACTCAGTTGTTGTGTATGTAGTACGCTTTGTTCTTCATGTTTTTTTTATGTTTATACTTCTGCCATGTTGTTATGTTAAGTATTCTACTTTATTGTATTGATTTAGATGAATGTTCATGCCATGGGTCGACTTGGGGTCTCTTGAGGCTCCATGTACTGTGTTACAATCCGGGTCTACGTTCGGGTCGTGACATCTATGAATATACTGCTTGTGGATGCATTGCTCCAAATTCCTTGTTGTGCCAAATTCTTGAATGAGCTGCTCAAAAAGAAGAAGACTATTGATACGGGCGCAGTGGAGGTGTCACATCATTGTAGTGCCGAGATGGCCAGCAATCTTGCTCCCAAGAGACAGGACCTAGGGGCATTCACCATTCCTTGCACCATCAGAGCATGTATATTCAATAAAGTGCTATGTGATCTCGAAGAAAGTATCAATATAATGCCTCTCATGATCCTTCAAAAGTTAGGATTAGAGAGTCCTAAGTCGACAACAATGAGGCTATTGATGGCAGATTGCTCTATCAAGCACCTCGTAGTAGTTCTTAAGGATGTCTTGGTTCGTGTAGATAAGTTCATACTTTCAGCAAACTTTGACATGCTAGATTGTGACATGGGCATTGAGGTGCCTATTATATTAGGGAATTTTTTTTGCAATAGGTAGAGTGCTAGTTGATGTAGAGTTGGGGGAGTAAAAGTTTAGAGTGTTCAGAGTTGGTAGCGAGGAAGTGACCTTCAGTGTGTGTCAACCAACGAAGCCCCTTGATGAATGCAAGGTGATTTCGGTCCTTGATTAAGATGAGGAAAAAGGGAATGATTGTGAGGATAATGATGTTAAGGAAGATGAATCTCCGAATGAGTGATGCTTGGTGATGAACCTGTCAAGCCACTACATTATATAAGGCACTTCTTGGGAGGCAACCCAAGTGCTTTGCAATCAAGTGTTTTTTTATGTTTTTATTTATTTTTGATTTTGTAGGATGATTGGATAAAAGACCAAGTGAAAGAAAAACAAGGGACAAGCTACTTAAGACATGGGAAACTTAGGTGCTAAAGCACAAGACGCAGTGCAAACTATAAAAGGAACCAGAAGTTAGAGGAAATTGAAGAGTCTCTATGCCTCACCTGTGAAACGCAGGTGTCAACCTGTGAAACACAGGTCAGAAGCAGAGCTAGGCCAAAATAGCTAGCAAATTCTGGAAAAAAAGGAGATGACCTATAAGAGACCTGCGAAACGTAGGTGCAGACCCGCAAAATGCAAGCCTGTTGTAGGTATAAAATAGTGAACTGCGCAAGAAAGAGGCCACCTGCGCTTGGAGTTGCGGTTCGCACGTGCCCTCTTGCAGCCGCAGTTTTGGCGCAAGCGCAGGTACGAGGTATATTTAAAATTTTTTACTGACCCGTACACTAAACCCAACCTATGGCCAAACCCAAACCTTTTAAATTTCTCCCATGCTCCCAATACACCACTTTTTTCACCTTTTTCTCTTTCCCATAACCTATCCACCAACCACACTTCTTCTCCCCGTTAAACTCATTTACTCCCACCTTAAAATCCACTAATCCACTCACCTTCCCTCTACCTATAAATTCCATATTCCTTCACCATTTTCTACCATTACTCACTATTATCTCTAGCAAAGCATAAGATGTTCAAGTTTTGTGTTGGCTATTTTGAAGAAAAAGTTCAAATTCCTCAATTTCAATTCTTCTGTTATCTAATTTGGTATGTATTCTTCTCATTCATATGCTCCATGATTCTTTATAATTGTAGGACAAAATAAATCATGCTAGTTTTTGAATCCCCCTTGACCCATGTTTCACCCATTACCCTTTATGTGTTCTTCATTATATGGCTAGCATTGATTGTTCTGGGTATTGTTGGGGGAAGTTCAATATTGAAAAAATCATGTGGGTAGTGATCTTTCATGTGTTCATATGTCTTCAGATGTTAATTGGGGGTGAAATCTGAGTAACCCATGTGCTTCAAATATATGATTTTTCCCGATGATGGATGGGTTGACGTCCTTCTTAAAGAAAAATTGTCATTATTTTATTCATGCTACTTATGAATGAGAAATGTGATGTTGTCAGTAAGTTATATGTAATGTAAAATTGAGTTGTAATATCGGGTTAGATTTGGCACTTGACATCTTCCGATCATAAATGGGGTAACGTCCATCTAAAGGGAAGGCGTTGAGTGGTTCCAACGGTTTTTTTGGTAGTATAATTGGTTGTTGAATCTTTAGGGGAAGTCTGACTACCAATTAGATATGATATGCTCGTACTTGTGAAAAAATAGTAGAGTTAGAGCCTGAAAAGATTATGTTGGCCACTGCCGAGCACCTGCGAACCGCAGATCCTAGTTTGTGAAATGCAGGATGTAGTGCAGGTGAGGGATTCAGTGTCAGGTCACTCTCTCCTTCTTGCACTTCAAACAGAAAACCGGGGATCAACTCCTGCCAAATGCAAGAGCCATGAATTTTTGTAGAAGTTCTGTCAAAGACCTTTGACGCACCTGCGAACTGCAAGTCTTACCCTGCGAAATGCGGGTGCTGTCAGCTATCAATAACTATGTTTCATTTTGTCTGGCACCTAATCTTTCTAATTATTTCCCTAGCATAGAATAGGTCTTTACTTTTACTTCTCACAAAGAAAAATACAAAAATAGTTTGGTATAGTTGTGAACTAACATTATCTTGCAACATTATGACTTCTTCTAGGTAGCAAGAAAAAGGGAAGGGCTCTTCCACATTCAAAAGCAAAGGGAAAGGAAAAGCTAAGGCAACCCCAGGCTTTGCCAACACTAGGGATGCCATCATACTCTGTGTGCCTGACATGAAGAAGCACTACCTCACATGCTTAGATAGACCAATCACTACAAAGAAACGCTTTGACATGGTAGGACGGGGGGGATGAATTACCCAATATCAACGTCGAATTAAATGATAGGCATTGACACATGTTCACAGAGGCTCTCCCAAACAACTTCCAACATCTGATGCCAGAGTTCTATGCCTCATGTCAAGTGACGCAAAACTCCATGAAGCACAAAGGGAGAGTAGATAAATTCCCTTGCCTATATTCAATCATGATCCGAGGTATGGAGGTGGACATCACTCCGGATGGCATCAATATTATCTTCTGGGAGGATGAGGTTAACTCAGGAACCGAGTTTGTAATGAAGGTGGAAAACAAAGAGGATCAATTTGGATGGGTGGAAGGCATCATCGTCAATGCTCAACTAGTCTAGGCCACCATGGATGGTGAAATTGCAAGGAAAGACCTTAAATTTGAGGCAAAACTGTGGGTGGAATTAGTGTGTTTCCATATCATGCTGTCCAAAAACGATTAGCGGGTAAACCTTGAAGCGGCCATACTTATTATTTGCATCATGTCCCAGGTACCCATAAATTTCGGTGAAGTGGAGGCCACCTAGATGAAGAGAAAGTCTAGACACCAAGGTGTCTCCATGCCATATCCAGTGGTCATAAGCCAACTTTACCAGAAAGCGGGAGTCCCTTTACTTTCTAGATGAAAAGCCTAGCTCCGCTACGGGTGTCGTTGGCATAGAGAAGAAGAGGGACACCGATGCTCCCAAAAGTACAAAAAAGAGGCTACAAGCTTGGGATGCACCCGAGGACTCAACCTTTCATGACATAGCCCAAACCTCCATGGCTCCTGACCTTAATAAGCCAAACCCCGAGATTTAGGGGCATGGTTTCGGAGAGGCACCACTCCATAGGGCTTCACCTCCTCCTTCATCCTCTAGAAAAAGTGGGATCCAAAAGCTGGCAGATATGATACCATCTCATGAAAACCAACTCCAAAGGTTGGCTCAAGACTTGCCAGCTCTCATCCAACGGTCGGTAAAGATGTAATGAAAGATGTATTTGAGAGCTTAAACAAGCTATGCTCTCACGTGGATGTGGTTTAAGAAGCGGTCTCATCTCTCTGAGCTGATGCTAGAGAGCCACAGGACAGGGAATTCGTTATTTCAAAAGAAATAACTACAAATTTATAGTAACCATACCGAGTCCTTAAGGCTGTTTTCGGAATGTCACACTCCCTAACTCTGCGCTGGTGAAAGCTAGACTGAGGTCTATCTTTGAGAAGCACTTGGCACCTTGAAGCTATTTGACAAGTCATCAATCTTGGGGAGGGGATACATATTCTTGATTATGAAATTGTTCAACTAACAATAGTCAATGCACATCCTAAGAGAACCATGTTTCATCTAAACAAAGATGAATGGAGCCCCCCATAGGGACCTACTAGGCTTGAAGAAACCCTTATCTAAGGGATCATTTAACTGTTCCTTCAACTCCATTAGCTCGGCTGGGGCCATACTGTAAGGATGAATGGATATAGGTTGCGTATCATCAAGAAGGTCAATACCAAAGTCAATCTTCCTCGGGAGGGACTCTTGGTAGGCCATCTGGGAACACCTCTGGATATTTATATACAACCTGTGCTGACTGAAGAGTCGGGTTTTCAAACATATAATCCTTAACCAGAACTAAATCTCACGACCCGAGTCTATACCCTAGACGAGATATGATACTTGAAATCACAAGTAACCCCAAGTCAACCCATGGTCTATAATATCACTGGTAACCTGAGTAATATTATAGCGGAAGCTTTAAAAATAATGAAATAAAATATTTATGAAGAACTAAATCATAAAATTTTAATACCACTAAAACAAAACTGAAAATCAGAATCTGTTTGTGTCCTGTCACGCGCCAAAATCGGGGTAAGGTGCAACTGGCACTCGATTCATGATTGATCGAGAAATCGGCTATATGACATCTATAACTATAATACTTAGGCCATCCAGGATACCTACAACAATCAATTAGGGTAAAATCTAGACCCATAAGGTCTCAACGATACAGGGGAAACAACTTAAATGCAACCAAGGCAATGAGTATGCTAAACCGAGAAATAATAAGCCGATGAGGCCACAAGCTGAATAACACTGTACACACTAAGTCCACAAAGCCTCTAAAGAGTAAACTAACTGATGGTCGGAACAGGGCTACGACCTACCCATAATTGCATCTCAAAACTCAAGCATAAATAACTAAGCCCTAGCTCTAGGAAGAAAGGAGCATACAAACACATCCATTGATCTCACGAACTACAACTGGCAATCCTAACCTCTACCTACATTTGTGGCATGAACGCAGGTCCGCAAGTGAAGAGACGTCAGTACGAATGAAATGTACTAGTATGTAAGGCTGAAACTGTAAATGAGATAACAATCCTATAATAATTTACTCAAACATAACATATAAAGGATAGATATAACCTGGCACTCTGCAACCTGTAATTGATAACAACTCATTATAACATAAGCGAACTCAAGATAACTGAACCAAGAATGAGGAATAGTAATAACCTGGAATCCTGGTAACCGAACCCTGATAATAACTCTATAATGAGGTGAAAATGCAATTAAGAAATTCACAAGAAAGAAACTATAAATGTAATGCCAGCGACCAGAAAACCATATATAAAATTTGTCCAGCCAGTGTAACACACTGCGGTAAAATAAAAATATCTCCAGTCGATGTACCACACCGGGGTGAAATAAAAATATCTCCAGTCGGTGTACCACACCGGGGTAAAATTAAAATATCTTCAACCGGTGTACCACACCAGGGTAAAATTAAAATATCTCCAACCAGTGTACCACACCGGGGTAAAATAAAAATATCTCCAGACGGTGTACCTTACCGGGGTAAAATAAGGATATCTCCAGCTAGTGTATCATACCGGGTTAAAATAAAAATAAATCTCAATCGCAATCATAAATGGAGCTAATGCGGCTCATACAAACTATCTGTATACTGGCAACCATGAAATATGCAGACTCAATAACTATAACATGTGTAGGATCTTACCACGACCCCAAATACTACAATTATGCCATACACATATAGGTCTTTCATTTAACATTTAAATACATACATATGCTGTGAATGAATTCTAGGGATGTTCTTAGGACTGGAATATCATAAAGACTGTGCAGACACATGTTCATGATTTTAAACCTCTCCTAGCAATACTAACACGAGGAGTAGAGAGGAATAGCTTAACTTAACACTTTCCATTAACAATGTTAACATTCATTTCATGCTTATACTCATTTTAATTTCATACTTTTAGATCAAGAATTGTGAGTATACCTCATTCGTTGTACATCATATCACATCTCAACATAACTTATGAACAGGAAGACATAACTCATGTATCTCAAACTTGGAGCTTTTTAACATAAAAATGCTAGGCAACTGTCTAGGGGCTGCCGTAAGATAAATAAAGACTTATAATCATGCTTTAGACAACATAGGAAAGGCTCGTGTGAAACTTTGCAATATATGAGGAGCTTAGAAAGCTTAGCGGCATTATAAACAGTTTAGAAATTTTCAAGGAAAAACAAATCCTTTAAAACTTGAAAAAGTTAATCCAACTCTTAGAACAAATAATCAAAGATAATTGTTTTAAAATTACAACGAAGAAACTTCTCTTTAACTTGAGCTACTATCTCAAAAATATTCAATTCTAATGATTTAATAAGAAGTTAACACTTTACCGGCCTTTCATCAACTTAACACAAACAGAACATAAACAACATTATTTATAACTTTTTCGCTAACGTCTTTAGAATAGGGTAAATCTTGATAGCCATTTACGTAACTCATTCAGAATCGTAACCCTTATCGTCTAAGTTAACAACATTTAACCCTACTTTTCGTATTAATCTTAACTTCTTTCTCAAACAAGATTTATCATTCCCTACTTAATTATTTACACTCATGTTCACTATTCCAACAATTCTTATACCCACTTATATTTTTATCTAACTGTCAACCTTATCTCTTAAACCTTGAATTTCTCATATTTTAACATCTTTCAAAGGTTTTCTAAAATCAACTACAGGAAGAGAGCATATAACTCACATATTACCTTTAAAGGTTTAACATTTAGTCTTATCTTTCCTTTGCTACTAGCGCCTCAACTTTTAAACTTGGGTTAACCTCCTTACACATATACATCTTTCAAAGAATGTGCAACTTGTCTACTTAAAGCCTTAAACAATTCTCAGGAGGTCTAGATAACTCAAGAGCTCTAATAAACATATAGCGACTTTCTAATGGAAATCCTTGCCGCCTTAGCGTGTAACTTGAACGTAAGCATAAGCGTATACATATATTATGCTTTTTGTATAACCTGCTAACATTAAGATATTGTGCATAACCTTCCCATAAAGATGGTTCTGTAGAAATATCAATAGTTTACACATTCGAGTTCTATTTTTCAAGTTTAATGTATCGGTTGATGAAGAAACGCGTTAATTAGTCTCTTAGCTTAAGGTAGAGGGATTGGGGGACCCTATCATGGCACTAGGAACCTTAAAATATACTTATAAGAGGGTAGGTATCTATTGTAAGGAAATTCCATTTCGTCACTCTCGTCAGCCCTTATTGAGTTAAAACCAATTTCAAATGTTAGGTTTGTCCGCGTTTGTCATCTTACCATATTTACCAATATACTTGGGAACCCTAATCTGAAAACCTTTGACACCAAGAAAAATACAACTGTATCAACCTCTAAAAAGGGGAAGAAACTTCACCCAGAAACACACAAAAAATGAGACACAAAACCAACTTTAACTTCTAGCTTTAGCTAAGGAAATTCTTGCAAGTTTAATAGATATAAATAGTTACCCTTTTCTTGTCTTCCACTTCTACTAAGATGGAGTATCTAGGAAGCTTAACATGGTTGCAAACATAGAAGCTTCACTGCCCAAAGAATGGCAGAAACTTCAGCTAAACACACATGAAAAAACAACCTAGCCTAGGTTCCAATTTTCAAGCTTTTAGCTAAGATTTTTTGGTAAGTTTAAAGGATAGAATCCCTACCTGCTCCCTTGAATCCAACCATTGACAAAATGGAGTATATATGAAGCTTATTACTTCTCCAAATACGAATAAAATAACATCATAAACATGCTTCCAAAACGCAGCAACAAGACTCACCGATGCCTCTCTTCAACATTGCAATGATCTTCTTCACTTGGCTTGAATTTTTCGTTGATGATTTGCCTTGATTTATCTTGGTTTTCAGCTGTAAAATACAGAGGGAAGTGTCCCCTAAGCAATAAGATCGAATTTGGATAGGAATGATATGATTTGAGCAGCAAACAACTTAAATAAATAGGGGTAGGACGGTATGTCATTGCTTAATGGGGCTTCAGTAAAATTCCCATAACGTTTTACTCTAAACTCCGATTGATGAGAGGTTTGATATTCTGAAAACTAGACTCAAATACCTTTAATTTGATAGGTTGTGGGGCTTCTAGTTCATTATATATTTGGAGATATGATCATTTAAAATTGACTCTAACTTATAAACTTCACATACTTTTTGCTTTTCCATTCGTACACATTTCCCTTATCATCTACGATCAATATACAACCCGTACTTACCTTAGCACAGCATACAAACATAAAATAATCAACAAAAATTTTCCAGGGTGTAACATGTAAGAAAGCCATCTAAATGTTGAGTTGATGGAACGAGAGGCATCTAACTCTAACTCTAACTGAAAGAAATATAACTGAAGAAAAATGATCATCATCCTCAAAAGATGAGGACTCACCACTGGTGCAGCTGAAGACTCCTAGACGAGATATGCTAACGGTGCTGAGTTTGAGAACCTACAACTGTATCCTAAAATGATACAACATAAAAGGTATGCGTCAGTACTTTGAATGTACTGAGTAGGTAGGAGAAACCAAAACACAGAGAATAAAATAATCGAACTGTAAAGACATGCAATGAGAAATTGAAATACTGAAACTGAATAAACTACAATATACTGAGATGGTAAAAATGACCCCGTCTGATGGTCAAAGACATGCCCTAAATCTGGGTAACTAATCTGAAATACTATACTGGGCTAATCTGAACTGAGTAATTAGAAACTGTTCTGAACTAAGCTAATCTAAGACTGAACTAAACTAAATAGTGGGAGAGTCTATAACTGACATATAATCATGTGAGCTAGAAGTGGAGTCCTATGTATACACCCCATTAGTAGGACCCAATATACCTTGCCATAGTATAAAGGCATAAACTGGGTGATCACAAGTCTGGGGCCATACAACCAATAAAAATAACCTATGGTGGCAATGTAGTTCTAGGACTGTGGGTGTGTTGGAACCCTAATCAGGTTGGTGCTAAGTCCTACTCCCACTGTATAGTCCTAGACTGACTACTAACCTGATAGCTCGTAATGGTGCCCAAGACTAAGTAAGGAAAACCTATATGGAAGTACCCTGAGAGTCTTATCGAACCGGGTTCTGTAACTGGTGTTCTAAGACTTGTCAGAGTTGCTTATCTGGAAGCGTCAAAACCGTCTAAAGAACAAACTGTAATCTGAAGGTGGGATTCTAAGGATGGTTAGAGTTTCTTATCTGGAAGTGTCATGACCACCTAAATGACCACTAAATTTTGATAACTGAGTCTAATACTGATAACTGGGAGGCACCACTAACATCTTTAGAATTAACTGTAGTCAAACTGATCAGCTAACATTTCTGAACAACACTGAGTGTAATAATCTAATTGAGAATGGACATGTATATATCAGACTAAAATTTCCGCATACACTAACAATATGGGATCTCAAATCTTATAGAATCAAGCTACAAGGAAACGAATCCAACATGCAAGATTCTAAATTCTACTGAACTGAGAACTAGGGCTAAATAATTCCACAAGATACGGTTCTCATAAATTTCTAGAATAGGGAATAATAAAGTAGTCAAAAATACGGTTCTCATAAATTTCTAGAATAGGGAATAATAAAGTAGTCAAAAATCATGAGAAATACTCTACATGAAATATCAAAGAAATTAGTCTGACAAGTTTCTACATATCGAATCCACATGACTGAACTGATAGAGAGAAATAAAGAAGATTATTGGGGACACAAGGGAAGGACTATTCCCTTGTTGAATTCCCACATACCTATATAAGAAATCCTTGAAGAACAAAGCTTGAATATATCCAACTGACAAGTAACCCCAGTTCTTGCTTCAGAGGAAAAGTATGAGTTTCTACGATTAATATTCTGTGAGTTTACGTGGGGAATGAGGGGGGGACTGTTTTATCCCTATAAATTCTAAGAAATTACACTTAAAATTACGTAGTTATTGGTGAAAAATTACAAAAATATCCCTGGAATAAAAATCTAGAAGTTGACCGATAGGGATCCAACGGGTCACTCAACGAGCCGTTGGTTGAGACCACGACTCATTGGTCCTACTGCCTAGAGAATGGTAACACTGAGTCTGGAAACAGGGAACACAATGACTCCTTGGTTTAACCAATTGGTTGTTGGTTCCTCACATGGCCACTGGATGAGGAAACTAGGAAGACTAGACAACGGGTGACAAAATGACTCATTGGTGGACCCAATGGGTGGTCGTGTCCAGTGTCTATGCTCACTAGAGGAATTTCTAAAAACCTCAAACTTGACAAGACGGGTGGTGGCCACGACATGTTGTGGGACACAACAAGCCATTTTTCCCACTCATCATCACTAGAATAAGTTTCCGGGGTTCTCACCCAACAACTCACACAACGGGTCATTCTTTCTGACAACGACTTGTTGGTTGAGTTGTTGGGTCCTGGAAAGGAGTTTTGAGTTGGGGAACCAATGAGTGATAGGAAAACTTGTTGTTTCTTACAACGGGTCTTTCCTTGTCCTATGGGTTCTCGACTGAGCACGCAGGGCTGACCACGATTGACACAACGAGTCGTTGAAGCTGACCACGACTCGTTGTCTAAGTCGTCTGAGGAAACTTGTTTTTCTTATGGATTTTTCTTGCAAGGTCTGAGCTTTGTCTAGGAAAGTTTTAGGTTGTTACAATATCTCCCCCCCTTGGGATCATTCGTCCTCGAATGAATACTAAAGTTGTCGAAAAACTAGGAAAAGAGTTGTAATTTCAATACTGAGACTATGAGCTAGTTTCTGAAGGAGTAACTGACTCTGAACTAACTTAACCATGCAAACAGAGTTGATGAAACTATTTTGCACATAGAAATCTGAATAGAGCCGATGAGTGTGGAACTGAACAGAGTACTGAGGAGGGATTTAGTACTTGACGCTGGAACTGAACTGGAAGTAAATAAGTTAAGATATCTGGCCATCATGTCTTCTTCTTCTTCCCATGTGGCTCCCTCAACTTGCGGGTTCCTTCACAAAACTTTCACCGAAGTGACTTCTTTGTTTCTCAGCTTACGAACCTGACGGCTAAGGATCTGAACTGGGACCTCTTCATAAGAGAGACTATCTTTTATTCCCACAATGTCTAGTGGTACAACTAAAGTTGGATCACCGATGCATTTCTTCAATAGTGACACATGGAGATTGGGTGCACCGATGCAAACTCTGGAGGTAGTTCTCACTCATACGCCACACTGCCATTTCTCTTCAGTATTTTGTAGGGTCCCACATATCTCGGACTGATTTTTCCTTTCTTCCTAAACCTCATCACCCCTTTCATGGGTGAAACTTTTAGATAAACCCAATCATCCACTGCAAACTCTAACTCTCTTCTTCTCACATCCGCATAGGATTTTTGACGGCTTTGTGCTATTTTCAACCTCTCCCTGATAAGTTGCACCTTCTACATAACCTCATGAACTGAGTATGGCCCTATCAGGGTAACTTCACCAACCTCAAACCACCCTATAGGAGATCTACGCCTCCTACTATATAACGCTTCAAACGGGGCCATCTTGATACTGGAGTGGTAGCTGTTGTGGTACACAGACTCGATGAAAGGTAGGTAATCATCCCAACTGCCTTTGAAATCGATCACACATGCTCTCAGAATATCTTTCAAGGTCTAAGTAGTTTGCACAGCTTATCCATCTGTCTGCGGGTGAAAAGTTATGCTAGCTTGACCTGGGTGCCAAGTCCCTTATGAAATGACTTCCATAAATACGAGGTGAACTGGGTACCACTATCTGAAATAATGGACAAGGGCACCCCATGTAGTTTGACCTCTCCCGGATGTAAAGCCTAGCATAATCCTTAGCCGAGTTTGTTGTTTTGACTGGGAGAAAATGTGCTTACTTGGTTATCCGATCTACTATCATCCAAATTGAGTCATGTTGCCGACGAGTCGGAGGTAGACCTGTAATAAAATCCATATTTACTTCTTCCCACTTCTAGGTGGGTTTGCTGATATCCTACGTGATACCTCCCGATCTCTGATGCTCCACCTTAACTTGCTGGCAGTTTTGGCACTTAGCTACAAATTCTGCAATGTCTCTCTTCATGTCGTTCCACTAGTTAATAGTAAATCACAGTACATCTTAGTAGCTCTAGGGTGGATAGAATATTTCAAACTGTGGGCTTCATCCAGTATATGCTGTCTCAGGTCACCCACATCTAGCACAAAGTGTCTACTCTAGTAATGGAGTACCCCATCTCCCCCTTCGGAGAAAGCCTCCACTTCTTTTCTGAGAACCGCCTCCTTCAGCTTAAGTAATATAGGATCTTCGTACTGCCTTGACTTAACTTCAACTACCAAAGAGGAATCAGATCCACTCTGCACCACTACTCCGCCCTCAGCTGTATCAACCAACTGCACTCCAAACGAAGGTAACCTATGGATATCCTTTGCCCGTTCCTTTTATCCCTCTTCAACATGAGCCACGCTTCCCATAGACATCCTTCTTAGAGCATCAGCCACCACATTGGTTTTGCCCGGGTGATACAACACATTTATGTCATAGTCCTTAAGTAGCTCCAACCACCTTTTCTGACGAAGATTTAGATCTTTTTGACTAAACACATACTAAAGGCTCTTGTGATCAGTGAAAACATCTACATGAGCCCCATAAAGGTAGTGCATCCATATTTTCAACGCAAACACCACCACTGCCAACTCCATGTAATGAGTCGGATAATTTTTCTCATGAACCTTGAGTTATCTGGAGGTGTAAGCTATCACCTTACCCCGCTACATTAGAATGCAACCAAGTCCAACTCTGGAAGCATCACAATACACCACGAACACATATGTTCCTTCTGGAAAGGTTAACAATAGAGCAGTAGTGAGTCAAGTCTTTAACTCTTGGAAACTCTTCTCACACACATCTGACCAGTGAAATTTCACCTTTTTCTGAGTCAACCCAGTCAGAGGGGATGCAATAGAGGAGAAACCTTCCACAAAACATCGATAAAATTGGATAGAACAAAGAAGATTCTAATTTTGGTGGGGAAGTAGGTTTCGGCCAGTATTTCACCGCTTCTATCTTTTGAGGATCTACTTGAATATGCTTACCCGAGACCACGTGACCATGGAAAGTCACATAATTCAACCAGAAATCAAATTTGCTGAACTTAGCGAACAATTGGCGGTCTCTGAGTGTCTGTAGCACTATGCTCAGATGATTAGTATGTTCTTCCTCACTTCTTGAGTATACCAGAATGTCATCAATAAATACAATGACGAACATGTCTAGATATGGCTTGAAAACCTTGTTCATGAGGTCCATGAAAGTTGCGGGGGCATTAGTCAGTTCGAAGGACATAACCACAAATTCGTAGTGACCATACCGAGTTCTAAAAGCTATTTTCGGTATGTCACACTCTCTGACCCTGAGATGATGGTACCCCAACCTAAGATCTACCTTGGAGAAACAACTGGCTCGTCGAAGCTGATTGAATAAATCATCAATCCTGGGTAGAGGGTACCTTTTCTTGACCGTGCCTTATTCAATTGACGGTAGTCGATACATATTATGAGGGTACCCTCTTTCTTTCACACAAATAATACTGGAGCACCCCATGGAAAGATGCTGGGCCTAATGAAGTCTTTATCAAGAATGTCTTTTAGCTACTCCGTCAACTCCATAAGCTCAGTTGGATCCATTCTGTAAGAAGGGATGGAGATTAGTTGAGTGTATGGGAGGAGGTCTATGCCGAAGTCTATTTCCCGCTCAGGAGGAACTCCAAGAAGATCTTCAGGAAACACATCAGGGAACTCGTTGACAACTAAAACTAACCAAATAGTCGGGGTCTTGGAGCTGGAATCCTTGAATTGAACTAGATTATAAATACACCCTTTGGAAATAAGCTTTCTAGCCTTAAGTTAGGAAATAAACTGACCCTTATGCGTAAACTACTACCCGGCTACTCTAAAACTGGCTCATTATGGTACTAAAATTTGATGACCCTAGTTCTGCATTCAATTGACGCATAACTGTAGTGTATCCAATCTATGCAAAGAATGAGGTCAAAGTCAACTATGTCTAGCTCTACAAGGTCAGCTGGAATGACCTTATTCAAGATTGAGACTGGGAGATTTCTATACACCTGGCTGGCTCTAGACTCGCCAACTGGGGTGGACACTGAAAATGGTTCTGAGAGGACTTCTGGACTGATATCAAATTGAACAGCTACATAGGGAGTCACAAACGAAAGTGTGGCTCCTGGATCTAGTATTGCATACACATCTAGATGGAAAAGGCATAACATAGCCGTGACCATGTCAGGTGAGTTTTCCTGATCATGACGAGAGGACAAAGCATATAAACGGTTTTGGCACTGGCCGCCATCCCTACCTGAAGTGTTGGCCTGCTGAGTTGGTCGGCCTGCTGGAGCTGCTGAAGTGTTGGATTGTGATCTCCTCCGTCCTGCTGATGGGCATTCTTTGATCCGATGACCAAGTTGTCCACATCCAAAGCAATCCTCTGGGCCCTTAAGATATTCCCCTGGATAGTTCTTACGACACTTAGGGAAAACTGGGTAGTACTTGCTGGCACTGTGACTCTACGGCTATGAGAAACATTCTCCACTCCTCCAATCCTAGCGGGACCGGAAAGTAGGGGCACTAGCTAATGTGGGTCTTGGAGCCTTCTGCTGCTGCTGTTTCTTTGAGCAGCTACTACCGTCAGATCTCTGGTGACAATAATCTGATTGGCCAATCCTTGCCTACTTGTTCTCCCATTCCAAGTCTTTTAGTTTTTCTACCTCAATCTATTAGGCATTAACTATGAGGCTGGAGAGATCGATATCTTTAATAAGAATTGCAGTCCTACACTCCCTGAGGACCAAATTTGATACTCCATTAACGAACTTCAGCATGTGAGCCCTTAGCTCGACTACCATCTCTTTAGCATATTTAGACAACCTTGGGAACTCCAGTGCATACATACTCTCCCACCGTCTGATTTCCCTATTTCAGATTCATAAATGAAGCCATCGCAGCCTCCCTAAGCTCCGGGGGAAAGAATCTTTCTAGGAAGGCTGTAGTGAACTCCTCCCACTCTATTGGTTCTGCTCCCACTGGTCTTCCTTCCTTCCACTGGTCGTACCAGATCTAGGCTACCTCTTTCAGCTAGTAGGCAGCCAGGTCGGCACTCTCAGAGAAGCTAACACCCATAATTCGGGTTATCTTCCTAATCTCACCCACGAACTCCTATGGATCCTCTCCCACCTTAGATCCATGGAAAGCTGGAGGGTTCATCTGGGTAAAGTCGCAAACTCGAGCAGCTATTGTGGACCCATTACTATTGACCGAAACCACCTGCTTGTTCACCTAGTTCATAACTGTTTGTGCAAGCAGCTGAACTACCGCTCTGAACTCTACAGAGGACACTAGGTCGTCCTGAGGGGCAGCTCGTGATGGTGAGGCAGGTCGGTGTGTGTTGCCGACCCTTCTTCCAATACCACGTCGTGGAGGCATGATTTCAAAAAAACAAAATAGAGCACGAGTTAGGTGAATGTTTTTGGAATTGAACTTCAACGCAAGATAAAGAGTATGAACCAAAAGGGAGTTTTACTAATAACGTCTCGTAGCATCCCCGTCATAAGTGTGGCACGCTTCACACCCATGAACAAGACTCTACGCGATGCGCTTTTAGAAATCCTAGGATACTCTAAACCTATTGATCTAATACCAAGTGTGTCATGACCCAAGTCTATACCCTAGATGAGACATGGTACATGGAGTCACAAGTAACCAACCTCAAGTCAACCCATGGTCTATCATAACACCGGTAATCTGAGTAATATCATAGCAGAAACTTCAAAAATAATAAAATAAAACATTTATGAAGAAGAACTAAATCATATAGTTTTAATACCACTGAAACAAAATTGAAAATATGGATATGTGTCTGTGTCCGAAAGCCATCTTTCTGATGAGTAGCTAAGACAAGCCCCCAACTAACTCTAAGTCTAACTGAAAGAAATATAACTGAAGAAAAATAATCATCGTCCTCTAAAGATGAGGACTCATCACTGGTGCTGCTGAAAACTCCTGCGCAAGATCTGCTAATGGTGCTGGGACTGAGAACTTACAGCTGTATCATAAAACGATATAGCATAAAAGGTATGCATCAGTACTTTGAATGTACTAAGTAGTTAGGATAAACCTAAACACAAAGAATAAAATAACCGAACTATAAAGACATGCAATGACCAATTGAAATATTGAAACTGAATAAATGACAACATACTATGATGATCAAAATGACCCTGTATGATGGTCAAAGATATGCCCTAAATCTGAGATACAGATCTAAAATACTATACTAGACTAATTTGAACTCAGTAATCTGAAACTGTTACGAACTAAGCTAATCTAAGGCTGAACTAAACTGACTAGTGGGAGAGTCTACAACTGACATATAACCACGTGAGCTAGATGTGGAGTTCGATTTATACACCCCATCGGTAAGACCCAATATACCTTTCCATGGTATAAAGGCATGAACTGGGTGATCACAAGTCTAGGGCCATAAGGCCAATAAAAATATATGGTGGCAACATAGTTTTGGGAACCTAGGTGCGATGGAACCCTGGTCTGCTCACTGATAAGTCCTACTCCCACTGACTAGTCCTAGACTAACTAATAAGCTGATAGCTCGAAACTGGAGCCCAATACTAAGTCAGGAATACGTATCTAGAAGTACCTTGAGAGTCTTATCGAACCGGGTTGTGTAACTGGTGTTCTAAGACTCGTTAGAGTTGCTTATCTTGAAGCATCGTAACAGTCTAAAGAACAAACTATGATCTAAAGCTGGGATTCTAAGGCTGGTCAAAGCTGCTTATCTGGAAGTGTCATGACCTCCTAAAGAACCACTAAATTCTGATAACTGAGTCCAATACTAATAACTGGGAGGAACCACTAACATCTCAAGAATTAACTGTAGTCAAACTGATCAACTAACATTTCTGGACAACACTGAGTGTAATAATCTGGCTGAGACTGGACATGTATATATCTGACTAAAATTTCTACATACACAAACAATATGGGTATCTCAAATCTGATAGAATCAAGCTACAGGGAAACTAATCCAACACACAAGATTCTAAATTCTACTGAACTGAGAACTACGGCTAAATTATTCCATAAGATTCAGTTCTCATAAATTTATAGAAATAGGGAATAATAAATCAGTTACAAATCATGAGAAATACTCTACATGAAATCTTAAAGAAATTAGTCTGACAAGTTTCTACATATCGAATCCACTGGACTAAACTGATAGAGAGAAATAAAGAAGATTTTTAGGGACTCAAGGGAAGGACTATTCCCTTGTTGAATTCCCACATACTTGGATGAGAAATCTTTGAAAGATAAAGCTTGAATCTCTACAACTGACAAGGAACTCTAGTTCTTGCTTGAGAGGAAAAGTCTGAGTTTCTATGATCGATATTCTGAGAGTTTATGTTGGGAATGACGGGAGGGGGGAAACCGTTTAATCCCTCTAAATTTACAGAAATTATACTTCAAAAGACGTATTTTAGGGACTAAATAGGTGGAAAATTACAACAATATTCATGGAATTAAAATTTGGAAGCTGACCGACCGGGACCCAACAGGTCATTCAATGAGTCGTTGGTTGAGACCACGACTCATTGGGACCACTCATTGGTCCTACTACCTAGGGGATGGCAACACTGGGTCTGGTAACGGGGAACTGCATGACTCATTGGTTCCTCCCATGGTCACTGGATGAGGAAACCAAGAAGACTTGAAAACGAGTGACACAACAACTCGTTGGTGGACCCAATGGGTCGTTGTGTTCAGTCGTTATGCTCACTGGAGGAATTCATAAAAACCTCAAACTTGACACACCGGGTGGTGGACACAACTCGTTGTGGGACACAATGGGTTGTTGTTTCCACTCGTCGTCACTCGAAAGAGTTTCTAGGGTTCTCACCCAATGACTTACACAACGGGTCGTTGTTTCTGACAACGACTCGTTGGTTGAGTCATAGGTTCCTGGAAAAGAGTTTTGAGCTGGGGAACCAACGAGTGACAGGATGACTCATTGTTTCTCACAACAGGTCATTTCTTGTCCTGTGGGTTCTCGATTGACCACGCAGGGCTGACCATGACTGACACAATGAGTTGTTGGAGCAGACCATGACTCGTTGTCTTAGTCGCCCTGAGGTAACTTTCTGGTTTTTCTTCTGGATTTTTCTTGCAAGGTCTGAGCCTGGTCTAGGAAAGTTTTGGGTTGTTATACTAAATGATATACACAACCCTTGGAGATCATCTTCCTGACCTTAAGATAGTAGACAAAGCAACCAATAGGCACAACTGAACTACGCTTCCACTCTACGACTTGTTCACCCAGTAATTGAAACTCTATGATTCGAGTTCTACAATTGACTCAAATTTTAGCAAGAAAATGACTAAACAATATCGAAGATAACATCAATGTTCATAATGTATAACTCCACTATGTCAATTAAGGTGACTTTCTGAAGAACTTTAATATGGTAATTTCTGTAAAGCTTCTATGCCAAAACTAACTCACCAACAGGAGTAGAGACTGAGAAGGATTCCGATAGGATATTTAGACTGATGTTGAAACTGATAGAAAAATAAGGAGAAGCAAAGGATTATGTTGAACCTGGATCTAGCAACGCATAAACATCAAGATAAAAAATTGTAACATACCATTGACCATATTTGGTGTGCTCTCCTACTGCTGGAGGGATGATAGTGCGTTGAACTAGTTATGGCGATGCCCGCCAACGGCATTAGAAGATGCACCCTGCTGGGATGGGAGAGCTGTTGGAGCTGCTGAAGTGGTAGCTAGAGCACATCCTTTATACCTCAGCGCGAAGATCAGACCCGAGAATCAAACGGAGAAAATTTCAAAATTTTGCACTAGGTCACAGACCGAGTCATTCTTCGACTCATGGAGAAAACCAAGATTCGTGAGGTGACTCATGGTGAGGTTCCAGGATTGGGTTGGACTTTTGAAATCTGAGATCCCCAAAGACCTGGCCATGACTCGTGGTCGGTCCCCACAACTCGTAGAGTCAGTCGTGGGCAAGGGATTGAGGAAGGTGAAGAACAAAAGGGAAGTGTACCCCACGAAAGGTCCCCACATGTCATGTTAATTCATCATGATTCATGGGATGGGTCATGGTCAGCAGGATGGAAATTATTTGAAATTAAGGTAGTGCATGTGAAGTGTGGTGACCATGAGTCGTGGTCACCTGTAACGATTCATGAGGTCCCTCATGACGAACCCCGAATGATCTTTTGGACAGTGCACATGATGATTGATGCCATGATTCATTCCCCTTGGCGACGACTCATCCAGTCCCTCATTGGGATTGACAGTCAGTTATTTCCTACAAATTTAGTAAGGACTTTTCCATAATTCCTATAATCCTAGGGCCTAAACTATGTTGTTTTAAGTTATGAATGATGAGTTTTAAGAGGGTTCAGCTTATTTTAGGCCATTCTTACTCAGGAATACCAAAGTTAGAGAGTTAGAGAGACGATCAAGCTTATTCTCCTTCAAGTTCTCTTCAATTCCTCTTGGGCAATCAGAGAAGTGTAAGAATCCTCTATAATCAGGTATGTAAGGTTATGAATTGGTGAACATGTTCACACCCATGCCCAATCTCTCCTTAAATCATGAAAATTCATATATTGATACCATGGAGTTTTAACCCAATGCATAAAATTCCTAACTCTCTTCATGGGTATGATTTAAATATGTTTCTACTATTGAATTATGATTTGTGGGAAAGTTTTGTGATGTTTTCAATGAAAAATCATGTTTCAAGCTTATTAAATTAAAATGCCCAATTATGAGAAGTTCATGAAAGTTGAGATTTATGATGAATGTTCTAGTATGAGGAGATATTTATGATAAAAAACATGTTTTCAAGTTACCCATGTTTATGACTATGTTTTCAAGAGATTTATGTATTTTCGAGCATGATAAAGTATCGGGCAATGCCCATATGTTCAAGTATGAGTTATAATTTTACAAACTAAGCTTACCACATGGATTTGGAGTGAAAACTCCCTTTTATATTTTGGCTTGTGGTATGGTTTGAGCAAGAGCTCCTCATATATGATTTTGGATTTATTACGTATTTTAATTATTGAGCTTCATCAATAGACGATGGTGAGCTTCATTACAAATAACGATAGAGAGCATATGAATGTCTTTGGGAGTAATGTCTAGCACCGAGTAGGCTAAGGGTACCTATGCCTTATAACTACGCGCCAACATAGGTTGATTTATATATATCCTTTGGGACCTCCTTTGTGAGCTATCCCCTGCCCCAAATGGGCCTCGAGCTTCATATCGATATCATGGTATCATCCTTAGCCCTGGCAAGGCTTTGGACGACTCTACCTACTTTAGTGTGATAGTTGGGACTACATAAGCTCTATTGTGTTATGTTGGTTAAAAGATGAGTCTCCCTTTCGTTTCTCATGATTTCAATTATGAATGTTTATCACTCACATTGTATATATCTATAGATGTTCTAAAGTAGGTACGAACCAATGTTCAGCTTTACATATGACTATCAAATTTTAACTTTGGGTCAATCAATTCAGTTTTGATGTTATGTTATGTTGAGATCATGTTTTCAAAAAGATAGCATGCAAGCCCTACTCTCAAATCCTTAATTATTCATATTTTATATTATGCATGTTTTAAATGATTTTACTTATTTAAGCGGTTTACTTACCTTGCATACTCAGTACATTCCACATACTGACCGCATACTCTATGCTGTATTGTTTCATGAAACAGGTCACGACACTCAAACTCAGCCTCGTTAGTAGCCAGTTCTAGAGTTAGCACCCAACTTAGTGGTGAGTCCTCATCTTTCGAGGACCATTTTCTTTCAGATATTGATGTAATTTCATTTTCGGTATTAGAGAGTTAGTTAGGATCTTGTCCCATCAACTCATCAAACATAGAGGCTTTTCAAACAATAGAATGTATTCAGCTTCAGATTCGTGTATTTATGATGTTATGCTTATTTCAGACTTCCGCTAAGATCATCATGTTGATTCTTCCATTGTATTGATTGAGTTAGAGGAATGTTCATGCCATGGGTCGGCTTGGGGTCTCTCGGGGCTCCTTGTCCCATATCTCGATCCAGGCCAACGTTCGGGTTGTGAAAAACTTGGTATCAGAACAATAGGTTTGAAGTGTCCTAGGGTGTCTAAAAACCGCATTGAGTAGAGTCTTTTTCATGGTTATGAAGCGTGCCACACTTATGACGGAGAGGCTACGAGATGTTTAGGAAATGTTCCCTTCCTTCATGATCTATGTCATGCGATGAAATGTATCCCTATAATTCTAACTTGTGTTATTTGAAATTGAAGAACCATGGCTCCCCGCAGAGTTAACGGTAGGAGGAATGAAAATGGAAACGACCACGAGGATGGAAATGGAGACGGGCACCAGCAAGTCACGCCAATTTAGGAACACCATGCACCGGAGCCAATTGCTCATGACGAATTTAGGGCAGCTATTCAGATGCTAGCTCAGGCCTTGACCACTCAGGTCAATAAGCAAGCAGTGGCGCAGGTCCCGTAAAATTTCAATGTGGCAGTGGCTCGAGTTAGAGATTTCTTGAGAATGAACCCACCAGAGTTCTTTGGATAAAAAGTAGATAAGGACCCGCATGAGTTCATCGATGAAATTGTTAAGATCACCCAAGTCATGGGGGTGAATGGAGTTGAGTGTGCGGAGTTGGCCTCATATCAGCTGAAAGGGGACGCATACATCTCATTTCGACAATGGAAATGTCATGTCCCACCTTGGGAGGCATGACTGGTACCTAATGCCATATTGGAATCTAGGCCGACCTGGCTGGGCACAGGCACCTCCGATGCCTATCCATGACTAGAACTCAAGAAAGCAAACTGCTATACCTCGGCTGTAACCACAGCCTCAAGTGTACAAGACCACCTGGAAAAGCAACCAACTAACCAACAACAACGTAAGGAAGGGATCCTATTAGGGCCGATAAGACCACCATGCTATCTAGTTATAAAAGAAATAAAAAGAGTGAACTATATAACATCTTATAATAGAGTGAACTATCACATATAACATAATAATAGCAATAGAGTGAACTATATAACATCTTAAACTATCTTGCTATTACTTAAATCATATAGATCTGTATTCTATCATCGTAGAGCCTAGGATAACTGAAACTGTCCAGACTTTGCGTCATTCGTAGTTTTTGCTATTTTTCTTTTCAGTCCATTTCTTCTATATTTTTGTGCCCCATGATACTCTAATGAGTTATAACTCTAGTTCTCAAGATGTTTCCTATAACTATTGGAGTCTCTCCGCGGGGCAGTGCTTCTGTACTTTAGGTATCTCCAATTGGATTAATCTGAGATAAGGTCTTCTATGCGCTTGCGTAGTGTGGGTGAATAGATCCTAGCCCCAAAAGAAACTCTACCTCATAGGCCACTTAGCCAATCTTTTGGACGGTCTGGTAAGACTTAATGAATCTAGGGTTGGGCTTGCCCTTCTTATAAGATTCCATGACACCATTAACTAGTGAAATTTCCAACAGTACCTGGTTGCTGCTTTAATCTTTAACTCTCTACATCATTCGTAGGATAGGATTTCCAATAACTCTGGGCTACCAGAACCTCCTTCTTTATAAGCTTAACTCCCTTCGTCTGAATAATATATTAGTATGCCCAGTCCAATTACCCTTAATTTATTTGTTTCAAGTAATCATTCACGGAGGCCTACAGTTCCACCCATAACCGACCTCCAAATTGTGTGCTCTGTCTGACCGTCCGTCTGAGGATAGAATGTGGTACTCAGATTAACCTATGTCCCCCAATCCATTCTAGCAACTTCCAAAATCTTGGTTTGACTCGTGCCTCTCTGTCAGAATTCATTAGATGCTTATACCTCACGCAACCAAACTACTACTTCTAAAACATTTAACTTAGCATAGCCTTAAGCTGAAATATAATTCCATCTAGCAAGACGTGAGTTGATCTTATTAGCCTTTCTATATTGACTCAAATAAGGTCTATTTACACTTGCTACGAGGTAATCCTATAACTGTATTCATGTCGATTACTTTCCACTTCCTTGCAGGCACGACCGCTTCCTAAATTGGCCTACTTCATTCTTACTGTCCGGCCTCCCCTGGCTGGTCATTAGAGTTCTGTGGTATGACTCAACGATATCTTCCCTCTTCCCAAACCATTAGCAGGTCTCTCTTGACGACCTGAGATGTTCTTATTAACCTTTGGGGGAGGGAGTAACGGACATGGTGCACCTTGGCCATAGTCTTCTAACGAAGTCCTATCAGCTTTGAACTCGGACTCGACCTCTGGGTCTCATGACTCCATCCTTTGTTATCTTAAGGACAATAACTTCTTATGGTGCCTTGTCTCTTGGCTGTACAAGGTTAAAATCTCTTTGTCACCACTCCTTTACCTCCACAACTGGTGGTGATATTGCAGCATTCTAGGTTACAACCTCACTATCTCTTAATTGTCAGCCTGATGCTTATTTGCCAACATTCAACAATGGTCCCTTGCTCTGTCACTCTACTTCAACCTGGAGGTGATTCTGTTTCCCTCCAGTGTAAATACTCGTGCTTCCCTCCTTACTCCCAGAGGATGAGATCTAGAGTTCATGCATTCTGCCTCATACTGTCAAAAGATATTACTAACCAAGTCTACTGACCTGTATCCTTCTGACCCGCACTCGGGCCCATTTTGTTCATATGATCTCTCTGTCAATTGACATAATAAACAAGGGCCATGGCCATCATTTTGTAGGTGTGCCCTACCGTCATTCGCACACTGCAGTTGTATCGCCCTATTTCTGACCTAAACATTACTATTACTAAGGGATTATCGCTTATTGACTCTCCCACGCGCATCTAAGTGCTGCGGGAAAACTTATCCGTCCTCATTATTTACTACTATAAGGGTCTAGATAACTTTTAAACACTAAGGGTCTCAACCATTCTCTAATCCTTCTCGAAGGCAACAATTCTAGCCCTCCTTTATTATTCCTTCAGGACAATATGGCATTGATACTTGCACTTTCTATTTCAATCGCATGATTGTTCGTGTATTTCAGGTAATTCAACATCAACTATTGCCCTTGCCTAATTCTTAACGTCTAATAAGGGAGCCAACTCATATATATATACTATACTTATTGACCTCCCACTTCGAGGCTGTAGAAAGAACTGGGGAGAATGCTAGCATATCTATCACCTTATGAAGTTCCTGGTGCCCCAGGAGGGTGAAGGGAGAAGTTTAAAAGACGTCTGTTTCCCTTAGGCTGACTGTCCCCCTACCGTGGAACCTCACTATTACTTCCTCCTGCTATTGTAGTTATCATGCGGCTGGCTGGAGTTTGTCTTACATCACATATTACTCTAGACAAACATAACAATGAAAGCTTAGGGACTTAACCCTGTACAACTCGGCTCTATAACATGATTTGAGAAGAAGGAGAGGTAACCATACTATCATGCCTCGTAGCCTCCTGCTTATAGAATTTGCTGCACAACACATTTATAAACAAGACTCTACTAGGCACGACTTCTACACTCTCTGGGATACAACCTGCTCTGATAACCATGTTTGTCACGCCCCACCTTAGGAGGCATGAATGGTACCTAACGCCATACTGGAATTAAGGTCGGCATGGCTAGGCACAAGCACCTCTGGTGCCTATCCATGAATTAAACTCAAGAAAACAAACTGCTATACCTCGGTTGTAACCACAACCTCAGGCCGACAAGGACACCTATAATAGAAACCAACTAACCAACAAGAAGGTAATGAAGGGATCCTATGCGGGCTGACAAGACCACCATGCTTTCTAGTTATAAAAGAAATAAAAATAGGTAGCTACATTGGGCCCAACACGGCCAACACATGAAATAAGACATACATAGGCCCCGCACGACCAACAACAACCAACTAACTGACGACTGTAGTCTGCAAGCTTCTAGGGATACAACTAGTGGTCGGTATAGGGCCCTAGCCTACCCAAATAATATAAAATAAATGATGGTAATCTTCTATAACCTGGAAAATCCAAATAAAAGGAGCTGGCCAATATACTGACTCTGAATGGCTTCCCGGAGACCTCACAACTTATCTATCTAAACCTGTAGGCAAGTGATGCAGCGCCCCATAGTTTGGCGTCAGTACAATATATACCGAATATCTAAGGCAGTAAATAAGCTGAATGAAAGCTATTAAAGTCTGAAGGTAAGTAGAAGAAAGGGGTAGAAATTAACCTGGAAGTTTGCTTATTCATAACCTGCATCTTGTAAAACACTACATGTATATGAGATAAGGCTGTACAATCATATATTCGTAAGCTATAGCTAGTAGACAAAAATGCAAATAATAACCTAACTTGGCCCCAATAAGCCTAGAAGATACAATCAACAAAGAATAACCCACTTGGGCCCCCATAAGCCCTGGCGAGCACACTTCAATCTATATACCCCTAACCAGGTTTCTATGACTCTACTGGGCTATAGCCAACCTACCAGTCCCATGAGTCTACAGCTGAGCCCACTCAGCTCCTAATCTGTAGTTGTGTCTGTGTCCGGTGGACTCCTGATAACTGCATCATGGGCACTAGGCTCGATGAGGGTGTGATGCCGATATGGCATAAAGATAATAGTTCGACCATGGAATGGAAGGTAATATGGCCCTTGGGCCTCTACATCATCCCTTGGGACCGCATATCGCTCCTTGGAGTAACTTCATATAGCCCCTAGAAGGCGATGACACAGCTAGTAATCCTGGGGTGGTCACGGAAGGCTCCTAGGTGAGGGAAACCCTAACCAATGTGCTATACTGAAGTCTCAATCTAGCCACTCAAGCGGCATATCTTGCCCTCTAGGCCTAACGCGACCATTGCTTGCCCCTAGAATAATCTATATAGCTACAAGAAAGCACACCCTATGTACCTGTATCTAATCAGAGGATTTTGATAGTGATCATAATCTATAACGGTATAGACCAAATAGGGCATGGTCTGGAGTGACCTAACAATACTCTAAATTTCCTTCTTGGACAACTATAGCTCATAAGCTATTGTAGGGTCACAGAGGACCAATTACTTAGTTCCTTTGCTTAGAATGACTGTAGGGCTGCTATTGACCGAACATGCTTTTTAGCGGTCGGCTCCTAATCCTCAACAGGTACTCTATTGAAATTCTTATCCTGAGGGTAATATTGTGCTAACGTGGTTCTAGTCCTCTAGACTTTAGCTTGGTTTACTCAGATTTGATATGACTCTTCTAGAAGATTCCAAACCTTGTAGGTAAGTTTGCATGGACTTAGCCACTCACGACAACCTGTACCTGAGCATCTTATAGGAGCAGGTCGGCGTGTTGGCCCCATCTCTAACTGCTAATAAGGTTCCCTTCCTTAGGGTACCGACGGGTCTATCAAACCTGAACGACTAGGATATCTTCCTAAGCGACCTGTTTGATAAATACTAAGGCAACTAGAACTGACAGTCACTGGTGGTAGCTAACTAGATGGTAGGTTTTCACTCAGTTCACTAGACAACCCTAATGCGGCTGACTCTAAAGTATGACCACCCTACCAAAACTTTTGGCCCTGGGGCGCGAGGGTACGCCAAAGGCCTCACGGTGTGCTTCACTGACAACATATGCGCCAAACTGGTAGTTATATTGCCTAGCTGTACCTAGGCTCTTCAGCTTACTAACTCAAGCCCAATAACTATCCATAAGCTTCTAAAGTCTAGGCCTGACAATAAAGCATCCAATTCTACTAACACAATGAACTGCATAGAAGAGGAGTTCCTACAATGCTTCTCGCGTGTGTAACACTTAAAAATGTTCCTTCTCGACAAGGGATACTGCAATATAATTTTTATGCATTTTCTAGCAGCTAACAACAACATATGTAATCGTAATCTACTGATAGCAGCTAATCACAACATGTCTGATCCTTATATACTAGAAATAGCTAATTACAACATATAGGATCATCATCTACATTTAAAACATAGGTCGTATCACTATACGACGAGAATAACTTGCCAAAGGAATAAGCCTTAACATACCTCGAATGCAAACTTTCATTTGTTTTCACAACTTTTCCACCTGAAGCCAGTACTTTCATTTAGTTGCTGCCTTTATTCTGAAAAAATACAACTATTTTCAACAATAAGAACGACCAATAACAATATCTTTTCAATAGAATTAACTATAGCTTCAATTTTGTTTCATTCGGTCGAAAACTTATTTCTTCTCAAGAGTTCAGAAGGGAGAAATACTTACCTAAAGCCTGCGCCATTTAGGAATCAAATTGGAGCAATTCTGATAGGTTTTACTCAGCGGAGTTCCAATTTGCTTAGCGTATTTCGAGAAAATAACTCTATAGTAGTGCTTCCCGTAGGCCTAGAACTCATTACCCGAAATTAATTTGAGATTGGATGGCATTTGGTAGCATAATCGGATGTAAAATGATTGAAATCTTTGTGTTCTCTTAGTTCTGGGCGAGAGAATATTTGGAAACGACTAAAATTTAAGCTAAGGGGTTATATATATATATATATGGCAGGGGGCGCCCTGCACCAGCATGCCCCCCGCGCCACGCCTCCCATTGCGCCTCAGTGCCTAGCACGTTGAGTTGGACACTACACTACCGGCTGGCGCGTTGCGCTGGCCCTTCACGGCCTAGCCTCACCCGACCCTTCTTCTGAGGATTTTTCCACACTCATCAAGCTCTTTTTTCTCGTCACAAGTCCACGTGTATGCTTTCTAATTGATAGCATTTACGGGGTGTAACAGGAAAGATAGTAGGGCTATCGGAGCAGGCCCTATCACTTGGGAGGAGTTCCATGTTGCGTTCCTAGATCGACTCTTCCCTCGTGAGATGAGGGAGCTGAAGGAAGCCGATTTTGTAAATATTAATCAAGGGAGGATGACGGTGCTGGAGTACACCCTTTAGTTCAGTCGCTTATCAATGTATGCCCAGAGTTAGTGGTGGATCGGAGAGCTCAAGTGAGCAGGTTTGTTCATGGAATGGCGGGGTACTTAGACAAGGATTGCAGGACTGCTATGCTCCACCAAGATATGGATTTCCCTCGGATAGTCTTGTATGCCCAACAGATGGAGGTGGTGCATATGAGGGAGAGAGNCATTTTGTTGTTTTATGCTTGTTTCTAACATTCAAGGGAGAGGCCAAGAGGGCTAGGACTAATGGTTATAGATTTTGTCGCCGAGGTGAGATGGTGGGCACCGACAGTAGACCCACCAGAGATCCTCAGCCCCAGCTTCTTCATCATTGAGTGTGCCAGACAGACCTAGGTACGACCAGAGAGGGTGAGCATCGGGCCCTAGGGGATAGAGCAGCAGGTCCATAGATTCCAGCATCCCAGCTTGCCGCAGGTGTGGTCGGGGGAACATGGGCCAGTGCTTGGCAGGTTTAGGTGCTTGTTCCGGGAGTGGGAAGCCCAGACATATGCTCATAGATTGACAAGCAGCGATAAAGGGCCATGATGGGGGTGGAGGCCCAACTTCCAGTTCAACAGCCCCACCCGCACGCTCAACACAGCAAGGGGCATCTACTAGCACAGGTGGCGGCCAGCGCTAAAACAGATTCTTTTCCTTAGCCTCTCATCAGGAATAGGAGATCTCCCCAGATGTATTCACTGGTATCTTGCGAGTTCTTGATCTTGATATATATGCTTTGTTATATCCGAGGTATACCTTGTCATTTGTGACGCCTTATGTGGCTAGTAATTTTTGAGTCAGTCCCGAAGTCTTGTAAGAACCCTTCTCATTTTCTACTCCAGTGGGTGATTCAGTTGTAGCTAGACGTCTATATAGAGGTTTCTCAGTTATAGTCCTTTAGAAAATCACCTCAACAGATCTAGTAGAGTTAGCCATGACCAATTTTTATGTTATGCTCAGTATGGATTGGCTATTTACATGTTATGCCTCAGTTAATGATAGAACCCAGGCAGTAGAGTTCATATTTCTGGGTGAGCCACTTTTAAAGTGGAAGAGTAGTTTAGTTTTGCCTATAGGTCGTTTCATTTCCTACCTTAAGGCCAGAAAGATGATTTCCAAAGGTTATGTGTACCATCTAGATAGGGTTAAGGATGCGAAGTTCGAGACCCCGACTACCCGATCAGTTCTAGTAGTATACGAGTATCCATAAGTTTTCCCTGATTATTTACTAGGTGTTCCTCCCGAGAGGGAAATCGATTTTGGTATTGACCTTCTTCCCGAAACCCAGCCTATATATATCCCTCCTTACAGAATGGATGCAACCAAGATAAAAGAGTTAAAGGAGAAGTTGAAAGATCTTTTTGATAAGGGTTTCATTAGATTGAGCAAGTCTCCATGGCGTGCACCAATTCTCTTTGTCCGAAAGAAAGATGGTTCTCTACGGATGTGCATTGATTATCGGCAATTAAACAAGGTCACTGTTAAGAAAAACTATCCTCTACCTAGGATTGATGACTTATTTGACCAGCTTCAGGGTGCCAAGTGTTTTTCAAAGATAGATCTCAGATCCGGGTACCACTGATGAGCCCGCAAGTGTACGGGTTGTACAAGTAATACAGTGGCCCTTTTTAAGAACCGGAATGTCGAACCTACAGGGACTGGACTACAGGGTAAAA